>CAUZXS010002240.1:100000-117709 GCA_963585895.1 Sepioteuthis lessoniana
ACACGCACACACGTATATATATATATATATATATATATATGGCTGAATATATATGTATATATATATATGTATATATATATATATATGTATGTATATATATATATATATATATATATATATCGCTGAATATATATATATATATATATAGATAGATAGATAGATAGATAGAGAGAGAGAGAGAGAGAGAGAGAGAGAGAGAGAGAGAGAGAGAGAGAGAGAAACTTGGCTTGGCGTTTGAGTCAACCGGGTTTCGATCTCAGCTACGGGAAGCTCACGTCTAGCCACGCTGATGAGTTCTGATAGAACGAAACAGATCTGTCTGTGGATGACTATAGAGATATATACTCCCCTACCCCCGTATGTTTGAGTTCTCTGGCGAAGAAGTAATCATGTTGCCATTAGCGTTTATTGCAAGCCTCTACATATATGCATTGAGGTCTCGGTAGCCGTTGAACGGATGTATGTAAACAATAGTAATTGTGATTCACAACCGTTTAAATTTTACTTCGCAGCTAATGGCTCCTCGTGGCTGAATGGTTAGAAACTTTGCTTGGCGATTTAATCAACCGGGTTTCGATCTCAGCTACGGGAAGCTAATGTCTAGCCACACTGATGAGTTCTGATAGAACGAAACAGATCTGTCTGTGGATGACTATATATATAAATATAAATTCATTCTTTAGGTTTTTTCGATAGTCTCATATTCATTTCATATTTAATGCTAAATGATTCAGATTTATTTCAAGATCATGGTAAATATAACGCGCCGTATTAACCTCTGATGGACATATCCTAAGCCTGCAAATGAAAAATATCTAATGTCATATAGAAAGATTTACCAGGATAAAATATTATCTGGTTCTCATCCATATTAAATCGACATTGTTACACTGGGTAGATAAAGCGAACCATTTGATAACACAGTTTTCATTCTGTTATTAAAAAAAATCTATAGAAAAAGTCGATCATTTGTGTATAAGTTTCTGGGCATGAATAAATCTGTGCCTATCACATTGTTTAAGATTGTGGAATTTCTGTTAAGACTATAACTCAATTTATTGTAATTAGTTAATATCAGACACTATTTAATTTAAATAAAATTAAACCTAATCAGTAAACTCTATATTTGTATGTATAAGTTCATTTGTTCAGAGAATAGCATGTTAAGCATAAATGTCCAGTCACTGATTATTTCAAGAAGCCGACTTCGTCTTCTTCAAATAGGTAAAACCACTCCTAAACATTTTTCTGGATATGACATAAACTTCATCTGACACAGAGGTTCCTGTACTAGAGTTTTCGAAGGGGTGAGGTGACCAATCTTTGTATTGCCATTCTTTCCAGATCAATTCAGAATTGGAGTTAGGTGCCATCTATGGGTAACGTATAACTTTTTATATTTTTAGAATGGAAGACTGGAAAGGACGCGGCAATATACAGACGGATAATTAGATAGTAACTTGAATAACACAGTTGCTAGACATGTTACTTTAATTTGGAATACGTTGATTCCGGATAAATCTATCGCGATAAATTCATTGACGAGTAAATCCATCGTATAGTAAGTTTATCACCAGTAAGTTCATCGCATGTTTAATTTAACGAAAGCAAATTAATCATATCAGATTAATTACTCTTATAATACAAGTTTTCCCAAACACTAACCCTGAACCATTAACTCTTTTAATCAAATTCTTTAAGATGATCATTAAATCCATTGATAACATTTCGGTATTGAATAATCCATGAGGATTTGATTTGTCACACAGACGTCTAATTATTTTACTGGCGGGACACTGCTCCAGTGAAGGATTGAACCAAGGCTTGTTCAGATATCAGCCTATGTTGTGTTCTTTGATCCAGACAGCCGATGTTGCCACTCACCGATCGCCAAATATATCAGACAGGGTTGATCATTCAAAAAAAAAAAAATGAAGTCAAAAGGCCAGATACAAAACAAACACGGTGTGTTCAATAATTAATAAAAGAAAAAAAAAGTGTAGTTAACAAAAAATAAAGAAGTCCGTTTAAAATGATAAACACGTTAATTTAAAAAAATAATAATGTTGTCCATACAAACCTAATCCCCGTTGATTTAAGTGATTTGATTTAGAAACCTAACCCCTTTTATCTCAGCTATCAGCTTATCGAACAGTCGGCACACATTTTCATCAAGCTAAGTCGCTAAGTAATTTTAGCAATCAATCATAAAATGCAACGCAGTTTCTTCCAAGCAACGGTCGTGTCAATACTGCTATATGGATGCACTACATTGACGCTAACTAAACGGTTGGAAAAAAAGGTTGACGGCAACTACACAAGAATGCTGCGAGCAATATTGAACAAATCCAGGAGAGAGCTCCCCACAAATCAGCAGCTGTACAGCTACCTACCATCCATCACGAAAACAATCAAAGCTAGACGAACAAGACATGCGGGGCACAGCTGGAGAAGTAGGGACGAACTCATAAGTGATGTACTCTTGTGGTTTACTTCATATGGACGAGCAAAGGCAGGGCGACCAGATCGAACCTACATACAGCAGCTCTGTATAGATACGGGATGTAGCCCTGTAGAACCAGCCGGAAGCGATAGACGATAGGGAGGTGTGGCGAGAGAGGGTCAGGGATATCGTACTGATAGCGTGAGATGATGATGATGATGATGTTGCGGTAGTCTTCGGTTACTAATTCGTGGTTCTCGCCTCTCTTACTCAGTAGGTCTGGTGCAAGGCTCAAATGTGGAGCGATTGGGGTTCACTTTGCTGACTGCTGCTTGTTTCTGATTCTCTCTGGCTTCTCTCTTTCCCGTTTGGCTGTCTTCGAAAAATCTTGGGTCATATAATTATTGTTTCCCATTTACAAGTTAGCGTATATGGTTAACTGTTTTGTTCTGAAGAAGATTTCGGTAATTAATTCCATTTATGCTTACTTATCTCCCTCTTTAACGGTGACACTCTGTGACCGTTACACAAAGGGCGTGGGGTCCACGTGTCGGCTTCTCTGTCCTCTCTTATTGTGGGCTGCCCTCTCTGTACCGTGATGAACACATCATGTCATGCAAATTATATATTCTATTTTCAGGGTTTTAAATTTTCCAAAAGAAAATTGAAATCCACACCTGGGTCACGATTGACCCTTTCATCTGCCCTCTTCTTCAGCTTTGTGATTGTTTTGACTACGCTCTATTTCATGACACTTTTAGTACAATCAAAATATATATTTTGCTTTTTCTCTTTCCTTTCATTTTCTGGTTAAAAAATAAATTCCTGATTTCGTTTTTCTGTCCAACCAAAATTCAAACAACATGTATGCTTTTCTACCCAGCCCCCGCCCCAAGTCCTGCTTTTTCATTCTGACAATGTATTGTATGATTCTTCTAAAATCAATGTACTTATTTTATTCTTCAAAAATCCTTGCCGATGATTTTCCTACCTTTAAAATTATTCTCAGATTTCCTCCTTATTTCTTACCTCTGTCGCACCAAATCATATATTAACTAAACCAAACCAAAACAAACGCATATCTTTCTATAACAAAATGAATCAGATTAGGTTTTTGTAATATTCCCTCCATGAAAAGTAAAACACACACACACACACACACACACACACACACACACACACACACACACACATATATATATATATATATATATATATATATATGCTTCAGTAAAAAAAAATCCCGGAAGAGGCATTCAAACAAACCTCTTTATGAAATCTGAGTCTTTTGTTTCTTTTGCCCGGTTCTAAAACCAAATCAAAAAATTTCTTATACTTTACCAATGACTTAAGGGAGAAGAGATATATACATATTTTTTCTAAGTGTATATAAGTGCTTAGTGATTTACAAACATCCTGGGATTACGTGGATAGTTGTTTGTTTTTTGTTGTTGTTTAATAGTAAATCAACATTCGTGGGTTATTTAATGACAAAGTTATCCTTGAAAAAGATCATCAGTGATACTATTCAACCCATTGATGTAGATAGGTTTTCAGGATCGTGCTTTTCCCGAGAAGATTCGCCCGAAAGCGTGAATGGAGTTCTAACTTGTTTGTTTAATGGTTACAGATCAGAAATTAGGTCAATACGCAACGATTTTTTCATTTCAAATTTTAATTCATTTAACCGATTTTCCTTTTAGGAGAGAGTCATTATACAACAGACTCCTCCTAAACTAAAATAAAAGAAAACTAATTGACCAATTATATTTTATATTATCTTTTAACATTTTTCAGGATTTTTTCTAAAAATGTTTCAAAAAGGTTTCTACCGAAATATTTATTTGTTTTTCAGCTGGTGTATTACACTTTAGGAATATTTATCATTAATACATTTTAGGATAATTTAATGCTGAAGTCAGTATTTTTTTAAGAAGCTACTGCTCTTACGCACATGATGAAATAACAAACAACATTTACAGACAAAAATATGTCAATGAGCGGGTCAGTACGTATGCATGCTAGCATAACCACTCGTAGGCTGGTAGCTAATCACCACCTAGGAAATGAAATAGACCATCAGTGCATCGTGGAAGGCCCCGATGCACCTATTATCAAGTCGGTATTCACTTTGACCATGATCTAACATGAACTATACTCAAGTACTAGATACAACAGAACTTCAACAAGTTTGGTGGTTTGACAGAGCTCAAGATTTTGGAAAAGTTGTGAACAAATATAACTTAATATATTGATTAATAATACAAATACTTTTCACAAAGTGATATGGTTTCAATTATTCTTATTAATTAATTTTTTTTTTTAGAAAGAGACTTGTTCATTGATGGTATCATACCAGGTTCTACCACTTGAAATCTGAGTAGATTTGAAAGTTTTGAATAAAAAGAGGTTTCTCTAAACTATTCTGTGTCTCACAAATAGAACATCATCATCGCACACTGTATAGGGTCATGCTTAGGGAAAACATTTAAGGAGGGGTTACTTCTCTGCTGGAGACCGTCACTGTCATCATCATCATTGTGGTCATCATGATTCGAGAACGTCAGGGAATATATTGAACCTCTCTCTCTCTCTCTTTATATATATATATATATATCGTCAAACCTCACTATCGGTCATCGATTTCGGTAATTCGTGTAGATAACATATTTATGATTTCGCTAGTCGGCCAACATTGCTATATTATATATAAGAGTCCATAAGAGAACATCGGTCAACAGTCCATTCTTACTTCTCTAGTAGCGCCAAGCATGTCTTGTTCCTCTTTCTTGGATGTATTGTGAGATAGAAAAGAAATGACCGTACAGCTGATATCTTTTTAGGGAGGTGCTTCAAAACAGTATATATCATCCTTTCGTTGTTCCCATCGATATTTTTCTCCAGGTTTATTGTTGAATGTCCGAGTGGTATGAGCATACAATAGTGCTGACATGTTCATAGTATAGAAACATCTCCGTTTTATTTTATCACAGATTTCAGAATTCAGCGTTCATATTCATCAGTTACGAGCAGTTCTCGCCTTAACTCTGTGTATGCTGATTTAAAGTATACATCGACGTATTCCATGCCACACCGACTGGGTGAATGGGTTAAAACTAATTCAAGGTAATAGATATAAATATGGAGTCATTATATTTATTTTTTATACTCGATAACATATTCACGTGCGAATATTTTTTCTTTAGTTTTCATTTTAGGCTAAAGACGAGAATAGATAGACATCGTCACGTTGTAGTTGCTATTGTTCAATATATCGTTGTTGACAAAGTTTTCAATATAAAATTTTCACATAATGTAAAAGTCAGACGAACGGAAATGAAGAAGCCTTGAGCTTCGTAGACATTTACAATAAATTGTTGATTAATGTTTGAAAAGTGAAAGAGATTTCGGCGATCTTGAGACGCCTTTGTTCTAGCATTTAACTATTGAGTAAAATGTATTAAAAGATAAAATAGTAACAATTCCTTACTTCCATTTAAACATTACAGGAAAAAATATATAAATAGGAAAAATGCTATCAACCAAATGGACTACATCTGCTTTTGTTCTTTTTTTTTTTCTATTTTTTTTCTTTTTGTGAAATGACTGAAATAAAAATGCAGTAAATAGAAGATAATCAGTAAACTTTACAAATGGATTAAAATCGGCTAGAAAACTCTCGCCAAAAGTTTTTCCTTATTTATACATGTGCCTTGAAACCATTGAATCCATTGACAAGTAGAGATTACTATGAACATAACTTTCGTAACTTATAAAATTATAAAACGAGTTTCTTAAAAAAAGGTACAACAGAATTTTAGACTTTTTGTAAGCTGTATCAGCGCCTTTATATCCTTAAAAAATTGTACCAATAGATATCCCGGTTTTTGAATATATCCTTCTGAGATATTTTCTATGTAAGTATTTTAAACGCTCAAAACAACAGCTATAGCTTGGATAGTTGAGAAAATATTTCGATTCTATACGGCCAAAGTACGTGTGACTCTGAACGGTATCGTTTGGTAAGGATCCCGTTCTTGACATGTGGAAAATGAGGAATATTCCTTCGCTGTCATTACTCTCAGATCTTCTCGTTACCGAGGTAGTAACACCTGTCAGAGTCCCAGCAATAAGTCAAATTGATATACTTAGAAAATAATATATTCGATAGTATCATGTCTAAAAAAAAAACTCTTAAGAGATAATTACACAACAAATCTAAATATCTCTGTATAATGAACGCGATAACCTTATCTCTAGTCATGAACGAACCCGAATCGAGTTGTCATGACGACAAAAACAATGATGCAATCAAATTGAGTCTCTGGAAATGAATCTGCCAAATGCAGTGATTACAAATTACCGATAGACTAAAGAAACATACCATTAAATTTGAGCTTCACACTTTCCTACTATAGTCTTATTTCAAAAGCGGCGTCGTTGATAAAAGAAATGTTCCATCTAAACAAAAATCGCACACAGAAATATATCCACACTCACCCACACGAACAAGCATACCAAGACACACACACACACACACACACACACACACACACACACACACACACACACACACACACACACACACACACTCATATCTATCTATCTATCTACCTACCTGTCTATGTATATATGAGGGTACAATTTTGCGATGTAAATAAATAACAAGCGCTCAACATCGCTCAAAAAACATGTATAGAAAAAGCTACGATAGCGTAAACTTGGTTTAATGATCGAACAGTGGAGAAGTTGACATTCAACTACGATATATATATATATATATATATATATATATATATATATATATATATATATATATATATATATATATATATAGGTAATATTCGGTCAGGTTAAACCAGAGTTTGGAGTAATTCCCTCAGGGCAAGAAAATCATTCAAGAGCTGAACATTTAAATTTTCCTGGTAGAGAGCTCAATGTAATTAATTTTACAGAGCAATATTTCTTTAAGAAAAAAACCAAAGACCGGTTAATTCAGGATTATAAATTTATTTCCATCCTGTATTTTCAGTTTCTGGTGTGAACCAAAAACATGAAGAAAAAATGTATACAGGACTTCTTCAGATACAATGGATAATTAATTAAAACAGAATAGACACGTGGGGTGGAGGGGGACGAGATTAAAGAGTTACCTCCTCGTTTTATCGAATTTCCGTTTTATTTTAATTTTTCAAATTTCTTATAATTACAGTAATTTAACTTTTTTATTTATTTGTTTAGTTTATTTAGTTTATGGAAATAAATTTATAATCCTGAATTAACCGGTCTTTGTTTTTTTCTTAAAGATATATATGTATATATTATATATATATATATATATATATATCGTGTTTTTGGAAATTTTTAAAATGCGCAACAGGATTGAAATAAATTTATAATCCTATGTGATCAGTTTTGTTGTTTTTCTTAAAAAAATGTTGCTCTGTATTATTGTGACATTGAGCTCTTTACCAGGAAAATTTAAATATTCACTCATGAATAATTTCTTGTCCTGATGGAATTAATCCCAACTCCGGTTTAACTGGACCAAAGAATACTATATATATATATATATATATATATATATATATATATATATATATATTATATATAGCTTCCAGGGCTCATAAATATGATACAAATCCTTGCAAGTCGACCAACAGTGGGGCGTTCATGTATGGGTGTTCATTAGGGAAGATCGTCTATGCGTTCGTCGTTACTTCTCCAGAAGTGTCTCGTATGGCTAGTTTGTCTTTTTGGGATTGCCTGTATGATGAGATGAACAAAATAGCATGTGGCATACTACCGTAGTTCGCTTCAAACTTTTCCCCCATGCGGTTCGTTAACGTCCATCCGGTCGACAGAGAAGTATTATTTTATAGTATTTTATTGTATTAGATAGATTACGTTTATTTTGATTTTATTGGATTGATCAGATTTCTATATGATTGATTATGAGAAAATACTATAGTTTGCTTTATCGTTATTTGGGTCGGTGTAGGTCAACTGTTTTTCCTTCTTTTTGTGGAATTTAGACTTCGTGCAAACAAGCATGTTCTTGAGTAAACGATCTGCTAATTATTCGCCATTTCTGTTTGGCAAGTTGTGTGAGCAAAATTTATTGTTTGCGTCTTGGCCTGTTTGAGCATTCGTGTCTCTATCGAGGGTCGTTGTGTTAGGGAATATTTTGAATCCGGGGAGATTGCTTGTTGAATAAGGCGGTGATATATGTTTCATTGGTAGGACCGTATCTAGTGAAGATTGTTATGCAGAGGTTGCCATTAATTAAGTACACATAATATTCGGTTGGATACACCGTACAGAAAGGTTGCTCAAGTGGAAAAAAAGATCACTTTTAAGGAGATTCAAAAAAAAGTGGGCATTATGTTTAATGATAATATGTAAAAAATCATAAAAGTCATTCGGTAATTTTTTTCTAGGCAATATTTCGTTACATTAATTAATAATTTGAATTTTAATCCACAAATTAGATGCTGAAAGGTGACTTCCTACAAAAAAGTAACCGATTAGAATACATCTTTCATTGACTGCTGATAATTAATCTGTCATGATCACAGTAGTATGTGCTACGAATTAATATGGCTTCCTCTAGCGAAGAAAAATTGAATAATGTAAACAAACTTAGAAAAATTGTGTAAATAGTGTAAAATGTGCAAAGTTAGACCTTTTTTAGAGAAGAAATGGGCATGCTTTTTAGAATATGTCTATAAATAAAAATGTTTTTACCATCCACTTTCAAAAATTGTTAAAAAAAAAAAAATTAACTCTAGCTGTGTTTCAAGTGGAATACCACTTTGTGGTGGATTTCACCACACCTTCTATTCACGTTTCACGAATTCTCAGCGAAGTTGAAAAAACTAAGAAAAACATGGAAGAAAATACTGATGATGGAAAAAGTTTTCTCAGGTAAATTTAAGTTTTTAATAACATTGTGATTGCTATTGGTACACATCCCTTATTTCATTAAATTCACAATATTGTTTACAAAAACCCCTTACATTTTTCCGTTTATTTTTTCAATTACTTTAGATATATTACACATTGAATTTGTCTGCTTATTCTGACGATAAGCGTAGTGCAAAAAAGATATGTTGAACTAATGATTCAAAAGACGATTATAAACTCCTAGGAACATCAGATTTCCTTACTTTTTTCACAGAACTTTATCCATCGTTCATTGAAATATCTGAAACTTACAGAAAAAAGATTGAATAATATATTTAAAACGAACACAAAAATTATTGGTAAAGTATAACCAGAAATATACGAGATCTAATGTTTGTTTACACTTGTCTATGCTGTAATTTTTTTTCATGTTTTCTTATTCTGTTAACTAAATTTTTAACCGTTCTAAAATGAGGTAATAAATTGATTCTGATAAAATCTTTGACAAAAATGAAGAGATTATATGGTCTTTAAACTCTTAAAAACAGAAATGGAAAAATATTTCGTGATAATCATATGACATATTATTAATTATATCTTGATAGAAACTGTTAAATGTACCTAAAATTTACAAAAATAATTATTAAAAGTTTTATTGGCATTTTTGGATTTATCAAACATTAGTTGGATAGTTTTGAAAATTTGTTGAACTTTTGCATATCATTTTTTCGTGTAAGTTACTGACTTGAAATGAATGTTAACCCATGAATATCTTTATTTTACAGGGTCAACATCTAAAGATAACAACAGTACAACAACTACTGCAAAAGATGAATCACCAGCTAAAAACAACGGGTTACTCGTTCCAAATATAATCAACCATCTTTCAAGCGAGATCAAAGCATACTCTAATAGGTATTTGTATACTCTGCCAAAAGGTAAAAACTATGGGGTGCAGAGTATCTGGCAAGAGACACAGAGAAAAGTTTGTGAAATATTCAACAATTGATGCAGTTAATTTAAAACGAACAACTGAAGAAAATGAAAATGAAACACCTATTACCTACTAACCGTGATGGTTGATTGTATTAATTATTTTATCATTTGGTTTGGTCGGTCCGTGAGTTTTTCAGTTAGCTGTTAAGTAAGCTAAAATCTTTGAGTGGAAAAGTAAGTCAAATTTGAAAGTTCAAGCGAGTACACCAGTGACCAACACAGGAAGACCAAATATAAAAAAAAGTGATACATGTCTTGTCACAGGTTTGATGGAGAAAATGAAAACAGTGAATTTGGGGACATGTGTGAGATGACGCCATAACTTATTGAGATGACATCATACTATTGATATCTTGAATTTAGATATATAAGGTGCCCGTGGTGTAATTTTGGAGGTGCCCGTGGTGTAATGATTATCATCGTAGGAATTGGACACGGCGACACGAGTTCAAATCCTGGCCGAGACTAATTGCATTTCACATAGCACTAATACCCTTGGGAATGGTATAAATCCAATTATTCTCCCTCCAGCTATGGGTAAATAGTAGGGCAGACTATGTTCTTCGGCCTTGGTGAGGCAACTAGTCTAGAAGAAGGAAAACTGTGAATTCAAACCTGTTAAACTCCGCTTAAAAATTGACCTTGTGTCATATCCTACCCGACCGGAGGGGTTGGTAAATATGGATGTACAAGAATTAGCAAATTTTGAAAAAGTTGTCTGTTGGAAGCGATTTTTAGTTATGGTGAGACGTCAGTCAGACCATGAGTGGCGTCTCTTTGTATCACTGTTTATTGACTCTTACAGACTTTAATTCCCTCGTGCTACAGTATGCAGTCAGAACATCGAACAGAATATCTAGATAATAAAGTGACAATATTTGATAAAATATGGAACATATTACAATTATACCAATGCGTTCGTATAAATGTTTGTTAATTGTTGACGAAGAGTTCTTCATGTCTTTGAGTTGCCAACACCCAGATAACTTTGTTTAAATGAATCACCCCGACCGTCGGAAGAAGTTTTGGATGAATTGTGTCATTCCCTACCTGTGGATCTTTCGAACACAGCCTGGGCACAGAGAGGATTGATAATGAAACTACACCGAAATACATTAGGCCCCGTTACAAGGATAAGATTGAAGTAAAATTACCGTTACATCGATTGTACCGAATTGAGCGCCATTACCAAGAAAAGACCAATCATTTTGATTACGTTGGGTGCAATAGATTTTGTCGTAAGCAATGGTATTATTACATTTAGTGCTTGTATCGTGACTGCGATATGGTTAATGTGGTACCGTGCCAATATATTATTACATTTAGTACCGTACCTAAGCAGAGTGTTACAAATGGATCCGTGCCCCAGAAGATAGTATCACCTCTGGTGCCGGATCAAGCGGTAGAACCACAAATGGTAACCGAACCCTAAACATAATATCACATTTGGTACCGGAACAAGCGATAGTGTTATAATTGGTGCCGGACCACACTGCTCACGAAAATGAGAAACGAAGATCGTGTGGCAATCGAGGGAAAGTACTATAAATCCTGATACCCTGACATCACCCGCAATTTGACCAAACCAAGTAACATTGAACAGCTAGGACAAGCTTCATATGGTAAAGCATTTGAGATTTTTGGCAAATTAGTTTGCATGCGAATTATTGAAAATAGGAAATAATGAGACTGAAGAAGTTGAAAGATCTGTTCGTCATGCAGATAAAAGAAAAGCATGGAGTTGAAGCTCACTTATATAAAACGACATATTCAAAACAAATGTTAATAAAAAAATTCCTTAAAATGAAGTCACTTGTTAAAATTGTCTATCTTGATGACATTCTGATGTTTCCTCTTGAAGAAAAAAAAACAGTACTTCATGAGAAAACACGGACTACCACTCCAAGCGAAACAGACACATCAGAAAATGACACTGAATTGCCATGACAACAGTTAAGAAGTCATGTACACTCACATCCAAATCCTCTGTCCGACTTGTATATGACTGCTATTTATCTGAGCAACCCAATTAGACAAGTAAAACCAACTTTGCTATGGTCACTAAAAGCAGGGACATTAAATTTGCAAGAGGCTGAAAAAACAGTAGCCCACATTTTATATAACATTCTTGTATGAATAAATGGGACATCTGAAAATAGTGGACATATCTGCATTAGTCCACAGAAAACCTTGGTCCATTTCACAAGGCATAATATTCTTGGCTTTCAATGGACGTACATCAAAGCCAAAACATTTACCACTTGGTGTGGGTGTAAGCCATCTGTCTGAATCTGCCGAATTGATTGTTTTTTAAAATGGTTTGGGACATTGTGTTTCTAATTTGGTGGTTTGAAATCCTGATATAGAATTAGCTGAACTTGAGATGAATCGTTGAGAAAACTCATTTGCATCCACTATCCAGCCAGTTATTCCAATAAATCTGATATGGGACAATCATCATTTAAGGGAGGAGACTTTATCTGGACATGGAACTATACTAATAGAATTCCTGGATGAAACCGGTTTCAATCATTCATCAGAGCTAAGACGAGTGAAGGTGTCTTTGTCTATATGAAATACCATTACTTCTTCCCTGGAACGGAGGCAAGTGA
The DNA here is from genome assembly GCA_963585895.1 of Sepioteuthis lessoniana. Taxonomy (NCBI): domain Eukaryota; kingdom Metazoa; phylum Mollusca; class Cephalopoda; order Myopsida; family Loliginidae; genus Sepioteuthis; species Sepioteuthis lessoniana. The sequence goes on from CAUZXS010002240.1 coordinate 112,958, forward strand.
TATGCTCATAAGGGCAGAAGAGACAAAACTTTGTACCTCATGAGAAGATAGAAATATACGAATGTATTTTCACGCCTCCGTTGTGGTCACCATTAATACCGACATAATTATCTTGAGTCATGAGACCGATGTATTTATAATTGGAGCTGATTTGCATACTCTCATTCCAGTGTTATATTCTCATGTGCCGTATCATAACGACACAATAATAAGGACGCACGCAGGAATAACAGACGCAATGATAAGGACACACGCTGACTTCTTATAAAAATATTTACCTCTCACTTTATTTATAAGGGTACAAAGGGTTACTCAAACTTTGCGTGTGAGAGGGAGCAGGGGACCGAACAAAAACTGTAATATTTTGACCCCGAAGTTATGGCCGTCAGCGTTGTGTCTTTTTCGTAATCCATGGCTGCTCAACCAGAGCACTGGAGTCCACTCTCCTGGGTGGTGGCTTTCTTTACTACACCTCGTCCTTCTCCGTCTCCAACTTTCGCCTCAACTCAACTGTCCTCAACTGTTCAATTCGTCGGCCTTATATTACCTTCAAACTCCCACGCGGTGATATGAACACGCCTTCACGCCTCCGCAATTTCTTCCAATATCTGGCAACTGAGATGTGTCACTTCCACTCTCTTGGCCTTGTGATCGTCATCGAGCGAAAATAACTGTCATGCAGTTCACAGGTCGCTCTCTTCCGGTGCGTCAGTCTATGAGAGTATAATGGGATTTTTTTTACCTCGTCCCATTTCATCAGCCAATTTCCGCCCACGCGATTTCCTCTCATAACTGCCATTAGAATGTGTCACTTCCTTCCGGTGCGTCACCTTGAATGGCATTTTTGGCAGTGTCAAAAGGTCAAAGCATAACAATAGCTCATTTATACTTCCATACAGGAAGACGAACAAATTTAAGAATAATAGATAAAAAAACATAATAAAAGAAAGCACCAGGGATTACCTCAGCTAAGCATTAATTTGTCTACACTGCTTTACTGGATGCAATAGCATCAGTTTCTTCAAAAGAAGGGAAGAAAGAAAGCCCTTGGTTTATTACTGAAGGAGAAGGAGGTTTTCCATTCATTCAAAGATATTGACTATCAATTTTATGTGAAACCAGACACAGCAAAGTCACTGGAGATGTTGACAGGTTGTATGGAAGACAAAACGTGATAAGTGTCAATGAAGCCAGGTACATGTTCACATTTCTCAGAAAATTAGAAATCACAATGCCTCCAAATCAAGACGCTCTTGTGAACTCAACAATCGAGCTAATTATCAAGCAGGTATGTTTTATGAATAATGCGAAATTAACAATAAGATTTCAAAAATTAAGGATATACAATTTTATGTTTAACTGCTTATTTGGAAAGATACAATGTTTGCTTTGATTGTAAGAGTAAATTTAATGAAAACGTCAGTAATAAACCAAAAGTCATTGTTAACCGAAATAATACATTTTATGCATAAAATGAAAGAATCAGAATAGATATCATTTTGACTATGAGGTTGGATTTCATGAAGATTATTCAATTTTAATATTACAAGGTTTTTTTTTTTACGTGTCTATAAAGGTGCCTCCGTGCAAATGTAGATTATACCATACCCTGGTTGTCACATATAAAAGATAGAAAAGGGAGAGTTAATAACCCATAGCATTAGTCTTTGTCGTGCTCCAGAGAGTTTAATGGATCAAATACACGACTATGCCAAAGGTAACAAAAGTCAGTATACAGTTGCCAACATTTGTATATATGTACCAGACAGGATACTATACACATATCTGTGCCAGTGTGCTAGAGATACATGCTGTGAGATTACCGTAGAAAATGTTATAGATCATGATGACACTGATGTTTACACTGATAATGAAAATTATAGCAATGATGAAATGGCATAAACAGTGATCCTTTATATATTAAACAATTTATGATCCTATTTTTTTTATCGACATTTCAATAGACCACCATAAATCATTGTTTCATTTTTCTCAATGAAATTGTTTACAATCTGTGGTTTTTATTTATAGATTGAAGAATAAAAATCCAAAGAAATATAGGGTAAATTACTTTTGAATAGAATCGACAATGATTCTATATTTTACCACTTTTTTTTGTGAGGGAACCAACTTTGAAACTGTACAAAATCTCAAATACATCTCAGATTAAAATGATGTATGTAGCTGCAAATATAAAATAAAAAATATGTATCAAGTAATATTGGTAGAATATAAGTGCTTGTACATGTGGAATATCAAAAATTATCAAAAATGTATTTTAAGTTATATATGCAACATATTGAAGGGGTATCAAAGAAAATGTCTGAAAAAAGACTATGAACGTAAAGTCCAATATCTATATACTAAATGGTGCACAATCTAATTAGAAATAAAATGTGAAAACTGCATATTTGTATGTTTATTACTTTGAGAGCTACTAGGGTTTAATTGAGAGCTCATGCTTTATTTGAAGGTTTGACAGACATCTTTAAATAGGGCTAGCATTCTCACAAATGTGCAACATTTACGCTTTGGAAAAAGTATGATACTTAGGACTCTATTGCGACTCATTTGTCACCATTTTTCTTCCACCGTAAATGTAGCTCATGAAATCAAAAATCTCAAGTGATAGTGACATTTGTTTCCATGACCCAGTATGATTTTTAGTGATTTCAATTCGCGATCAAAGTGAATCTTTCCTACTTAATTATATCGTGATGGAGTTTTTTCATGCAGATACCGAGACAAATATCAATCGATTCCCGGTATAATGGTATATATATATATATATATATATATATATATATATATATATATTTGTCAACAAAAAGATTTCTATCTTTTTAAGAATAATTTATTTCCTTCTTACATACGGTATGTTTCCAGCTTGTTGCTTTTATTAGAGAACATTCAATGTTTTTTCAGGTTGATGTCGGTGTATATAGAGGCCAGTTTTTTTGTGTTAGATTCCTTGTAGAGCTCTTGATTTGTGAGATATATGTTAAGCTTAAACGAGATGTGTATCAAATTAGACGTGTTTTGACTTGGCCAAGCATTTGTTTATGTAAGCATTTATGTGTCAACATAAATCTGTCTATTCTGGTTTAAGGTAATTTGAAGATCATTTTGAATGATGTTAAAGCCATTTGGAATCAATGTTTGGAAGCGCTTTAATCACTGATCTTCGTGGGTTTATATTATCGTCATGATTTTCTCCAACTTTGTTTTCGATTATTTCTATGGCAAAGAACATTGCATTTTATTAAAAACGAGAACATTTTGAGCAAAAATATGGTTCTATAAGTATAAGAGTAAGTGAAAAATTTTATCGGCATGTCAGCCTATTTATTGCGTCTAGATTTTCGAGAATGTAAATATTTATGTTTACATTATTTTTTGTAGATATTTCATAATATCGTTGAATACAAAAGTGTGACAGAAATTATTCATATCAAATAGAAATAGTTTGCAAACCGTTGTATGTTTTCATATGTACATAAACAAAATTGATAAATTTCGTCTATATCTATTTTGTTGTATAGCCACATAATACGTATACATCTGCGTGCAGAATCATAACGATGACACAATAAAGACGAGCGACACGGTTCTTTAGAAAAAATATACCTCTCACTTTATTTGAAAGGGTTCGAAAGGGTTACTCAAAGTTTTACTGTGAGAGGGGGTTGGAGACTGAACAGAACTGCAACATATTGACCCTACTCTTACAGCGATAACAGTGTTTCTTTCCCGTTCTGGGCCTCTCAACCGAGGGCCTAGGGGCCCAGACTCTCTGGGTGCTGGTTTTCTCTACCGCATCTTAACCCCAACTTATTGAACTTCCTGTGCACGGAGTTATATAATAGTCCACGCCCACCTTCTTCTTGTGGGTGTCACAAATCGCACTCATTCAACCCGTCCACGGTCAAGGTTATATTCTGATATTACTCGACCGGATGCACCTGTCATTTACACCGGTGCATTTCTTATTTTGACAGCCCGGCCGGGTCGGAGGTCAATATACAACATTTCGAGTCATACTCATGACAACAATTTTCTGAGAGGAAATTACAATCTGAGGTCGATACAGTCAGACTGTTGAAAGCTCTACTAGAAGAGCGGAGAAACAAAAAAACATACCATTAGACATAGAAGCTTGAAAAACATCAAGTTATTCAGAATCTCAAAAAAATACTGCAATTTAGCAAAGAGAGAGTGTCTTTTTTATGGATTTAAGACACAACCTTATATATATATATATATATATATATATATATATATATATATATTATCCAATGCCAAGTAAGCCAATGGTGGAATCAATTCTATTTTGGGATTTTCTGTCTTCAGTATCCATTGTTATTAAAATCTAAAATAGACTTCTATGTAAAATAATATTAGGTTAAAATACAGTGCAAATAATTCCATTAAAAAATAACTCTAAAAATTACTCATATTTTTGTGATAATATTTATTTCAACTGACCCGATATATTTTTTGAATGTTGGATCTGCATGTCTAAGATTGGAAAAAAAATAATATAAGGTCTACTGAAATAAATATTATTACAAAAATATGAATAATTTTTAAAGCGTTTTTTCATATATATATATATATATATAGGTCCAGGTAAATTTTTGTATTATTTGAATTTATTTATTTATTTTGTTTTTACATACGTGTATGTTTCCAGCTTGTTGTTTTCCTCAGAGAACATATTTCACAAGGCCTTGTTAATTGGGTACTCAGTGA
>CAUZXS010002241.1:5000-7500 GCA_963585895.1 Sepioteuthis lessoniana
ACTTACACAATCTTGTGTTTCCCCCTGCCAAAAATACTGAAAATATACCGATAATTGGTACGTACTTCTCGAGAATTTTCGACATGCTTAGACATTATCTCTTTATCATGTAGATTCTTCGGTTAGACACAAGTCTATGTTTAAACTTTAGAAAAAATATTTGTCTCGTTACTTTTGACTTTAGCGTGTACATCAGTAAATACATAATATCTCATTAAAGAATCCCCACCGATTATTTTTGAAAGAAATTCATCTAAACCTAAAATATCAGATTTGATTATTTCTTAAGTAATATTATGCAACTAAAAGGAATTTTATTATGCATCAGATTGTCCGAAACTCTACAGAATCGACACTCAATAATCAGAAACTATGCTGTTGAAGTACTTGTGGTGTGTTCTTAAACCATAGTAAAAAAAAAAAAAAAAAAAAAAAAAAGAGAAATGTTGAAGATTTTGGCACTGATAATATCTAATAATGTTCGTTTTGATTTCCAACTATTACTGTCAATAATGATCATTTTTGCTTGAGAATAACGTCAAATTTTCTTTTAAAGAAATAATTGAATCGTTTTTATTTTTTATTTATGGGCGTTACTGTATACAAATAGAAATATTCCGATAATGTCTACCAAATATTTTTATAATTTACACTTTTTTTTTTCTCTTTTATACCAAAAATATGTAAATCATCTTCGTTTCGTTTAAGATATTAACTAATTTTCTGTGAGGAGGTGAAAATAAAAAGGGCAAAAATTTTAAACATTCTGAATATTTTTAAAAAATACTCTTGAACTAAATTTTCAAATGAATTTCACGGCGCTTCATATTTAAATACCAAAAAATGGGAACCCAATTTCTGCTGAGAAAAATATATAAATAAAGATGTAAAATAAAATAAATGCAATCATTAAGCCTACATAGTTTGAGGTTTGACAATATTTTCCATTTTAATCTCTCGGGTAACTTTTCCTGAATCAAAAAACAATTATAAATAAGAACGCACAAACACACAAACACACACATACACACACACACACATATATATATATATATATATATATATATATATATATAGAAAGAGAGAGGGAAAGAGAGAGAGATATTGATGAATAGATAGAGAGATAAAAAGATAGATAGATTGATAGATAGAAAGAGAGAGAGAGCGAGAGAGAGAGAGAGAGAGAGAGAGAGAGAGAGAGAAATATACACAAGCTTTTCAATAATAATAATAATGATAATAATAATAGGATATAAACTCACTACTTTGAATTTCATATTGTCGATCCTCAGGTGAGCTAATGTCTTACCTTTTTCTTTTGTTATTATCCTATTCTAGACTATAAGAATATGCCATTTTCAGCGGTTTTTCATGCGTGGAACATAGTAAAGAAGTAACTAATAAAAATTCTAATCATAATTCCACACACACACACACACACACACACACACACACACACACACACACACACACACACGGAGATATGTATATATATATATATATATATATATATACAATTAACTTAAATCGCGGGTCGGAAATCTTCTACTAATATATATATATATATATATATATACACACTGATCTCTCAGTCTGTCTGTCTGTCTATACACACACACACACACACACACACACACATATATATATATATATATATATATATATATATATATATATATATATATATATGTGTGTGTGTGTGTGTACGAATGGAATTTTACCTTTTTTTATAAAAACAGGATCAGTTAACAGCACTCCAAGAGTTTTAATATATTCGAATTTTTGTAAAAAAAGAAGAATATTTATTTAATGATCCACTAATCTTTCGATTGAAGGCTTTCGGCATTTATATAGATTATAAGTTCTTGAAAATAAAATAAAAATAGAATCTAAGAATATAATCAAATAAGATGATAAAGAGAAAAATAATCTTTAATGCCCTTAATGACATTAAGAATATTCTCAAAAATATTATATATGAATCGAAACAACATAGGTGAAAATATTACCGCATTAAAAAAAGTAATTAGAACAAGATGTTGATGAAGATAGCAACAATGATTATATATGTTAATGGCCTAATGAGTAGAGTGTTCACTAATGGTCCAAAAGACCGCGGTTCAATTCAAGGTCGATTCATATCGAAGACTCAAAAATGGTACTCGTTGCCGCCTTGCTTAACACTCAGCATTATTATGTAAGGACAAAGTGGAGCTATCCAGGGAATGGAGTAGCACCCTCTCTTACACCTAGGTGTAGTAGCTATTGAAAAGGGAGCCTTCGGGTCACCTCTCGACTAATGTGGCCAACTTTACTTACTTTAATAATTATATACATGCTGAGACAAATAACTGCAAATTGCATAGAATCATAACTGTATTTAGAATTGTGACCGTCTTTATTTTAAGACTATTTTCAAGAGAATGATTTAATTGAGGAACAATTTGTGAAATTTGAATCTTTGAATATTTCTCTAGAAAGAAAATTCATAATAGAAATT
>CAUZXS010002241.1:12500-45000 GCA_963585895.1 Sepioteuthis lessoniana
TGTTTTTTGGTCAGTTAGCAATTTAAATATCTTCAGCCTCTTTAGAATTTCAGTATTTACTATTTAACAGGACAAACAATACATATTGATACAACCATAAACATTTCATATTTTTAAAAACTAGAAATTATAAATTCATTCATTATAAATGGTTTGTAAGTAAAGACGGCGATCGTAGTCGAGGGTGACCAGAAGGCTCCTTTTTCTATAGCTACAACACTGAGGTGTAGGGGAGGGCGCTACTCCTTTCCCTGGATTGGTCAACTTTACCCTTGACACGTACCTTATATTGCTGAGTGTTAAGCAAGGAGGTATCAAGTACAATTTTTAAAGTCTTTGGTATGATGTGACCTGGGATTGAACCCAGGTCTCCCGGACCATTGGTGAACACTTGAAGGGTAGTTGATTATTATTTATATATAAAATGGAATTTTACAAGCAAAATTCTAATAGTGGTTATTTATTCAGCATTATTTAATCTGGCACACAGGCCTTAGTGTGGCACAAGGCGAAAAATATAGAGCTCGGAGTCAGAATCAAACTTTGTGCTAGTCGGCTAGCTTAACTTGTTAACCATTTCATCTGGTGCTTCAAAAGGTAATTGCTGTTTTAGAATTTAACACAAGGCCACTGTTTTAGGGCACCTGGTGGGAATCACACGCATTACCTAGTTGTGACGATAGGATGTGATTCAAGGTCAGTCTTTTTTACTTCTCTCTCTGTGAAAACATTTTCTACATAAATATTATCACACAGGCGCAGACACATTTTGTTCCTTGTCTTTGCTAATGGCATATCAACTTTTGTGGGTTATTTAATGTCGAAGGCTCATTTGTAGAATAAGTGATACTATTTAACCCGTAGCTGGGGAGTATTAAGAGGTTTCAGAGTTTTCTTGAGGGAATTGATGAAAGTGAACGTGACAGAACGACTGGAGTTCGAACTCACTTAATTCAGCGGTAATGTCACGAGAACACCCAAGCACATCTTGGATCCTTTGATATAAATTATATGCACCTCTCTCAATCCATGTACTTATATATATATATATATATATATATATATATATATATATATATATATATATTTGCCAACATCTCCGCCTGAGCAGAATGAGATACAAAGTCAATTTTTAGCAGAGTTTAACAGGTTTGAATTTTGTTTTCCTTCTCCTAGACCGGTTGTCATGTCAAGTTTATGGAGTCCAGTATTCCTACTATTTCACCCAAGTTAAAGTGAGTATAAATGGATGCTCACCTTTCCCCAAAGGTATTTGTGCTACGTGAAATGCAAACAACCACGTACAAGATTCGAACTCGGATAGCCCTGTCCATTTTTCAATATATATATATATATATATATATATATATATATATATATATATATATATATATATATATATATATATATTCATATGAAGTGATAACTGTAAAAACCGTTAAAAACATTGAGGCAGTGGTACAAAAATTGACACAGTTTGTTCCTGGGTCCATGTTTATCTCTCTTCCATAACAAAATACATTGTAGTTAATTATTTCAAAATTGAAGGGTCAAATGCAGCCCCCCCCCACTTTTTTTTTTTTTTTTTACTCTCTTCTTTATTTTTCTCCTCTCTCTTTCACACGTACCTCTGCATCTTTTTTCTTTTCGCCGGCTCCGTCTTCTTTCTGTCCAGTCACTTGAATCATAAGAAAAATAAATAAAGAAAAATAAAGAAATACTGGCGGCCCCTGTCAGTGAGGTAGTTGAGATAAGGGATGGTAGTTGGGAACCAGAGTGAAGGTCTTTTTTTTTCTTTTTTTTTTTTTTTTTTTTTTTTGTTGGTGTTATAGGGCTGAGGTGGGGCGGAGATTGAAGGGGTAAATGATGGGAGATCTGTGTAGTAGCCTAACCACAATCATCGTCTTCATAACGTGAATTGCTACAAACCCCGTGTTGCTGATTGATTGTTGTGATTGTCGTCAATATTGTTGTCAACGCATCTCTCCTACTGGGAAGCCCCCCCCAGGCTTTCGCTTTCCTTCCTTTCTTTTTTTTTTTTTTCGTTTTTTCTTATTTATTACATACACATATTTTTCTTTCCGTCTCTGTTTATTTCTCTTGTGACCTGTGCCCGATTCATATATTTGTTTAATATTTTTCACTTGGTTGTTGAGTATATATATACTTCCGATCATAAGTATTGATCTAAATATTTATTTTATTGTATTGAATTAATTTAGAGGGCTATTGCAATGCGAAATAATAATGATTATTATTATTCTGTGATTTGCTTGATGTATTGCACAAATCATTTAATTCTATATTATTCAATTAATTTAGAGGGCTCTTATCAAAAAGAATAATGTTAATGATATCATGGTTTTCCTTTGGTGAAAACGGATATCATTTGGTACGTTTTAGAAATTACTGAACTTTCCCTCATTCTATTCTTACGATAAACAGTCTTTGAATTCTATATTGTTGAATGGTTGATATTTATCTGTTCAAGTATACTATCCAAGTATTAAGGTCACTGTGCATATTCCCCTTTTATTTATACAGTTTCAATGTGGTAAAATTTGGATAATATCAAATAATATCCGTTTTCACTGAATAAAATTTCTGGAGACATCATAAAATTCTAGTATCTTAACTTTAAAAAAAAGAAGTAATAATTCCATTAAAAATGTTATACGGTACTTATTTCTTGTCAGTGATATGTATCTATTTATCTATCTATCGATATAAATACAGTATTTTGAGCACCTGCTTTATTAAATGTTTGTGTCTTTATATTATTGTTCACAATAAAATCTAATTATCAATGTAATGATTGTACATTTAATTGCATATGTAATCTCGAAATAAATGTTATCATTTTCTGTCCACCAACTTTTGGACCACCCTGTATATATACATATACACAAATGAGTTTTTTTAAGTTAAAAGTGTGTTTAATTAGTAAAATCTTTTGAACGCAATAAAATGCAGAATAATATGATATTTTCTAGTATAAAATAAAACAACTGTAGAAATAGGATGAAAAATATCAAAACTAAAAGTTTCATGTTGTGAATCCTCAGTTATACAAGTATTTAATTTATAAATGACCTTTAAATTAAGCATAGTGGGTAGAGTGTTCGCCAATGGTCCGGGAGATATGGGTTCAATCCCAGGTCGCGTCGGACTAAAGACTTTAAAAATGATACTTGATACTTCCTTGCTTAACACTCAGCAATATAAGGTACGTATCAAGGGTAAAATAGATCAATCAAGGGAAAGGAGTAGCTCCCTCCCCGACACCTCGGTGTAGTAGATATTAAAAAGGGAGCCTTCTGGTCGCCCTCGACTCCGGTCGCCAACTTTCTTTACCTTTGCAGGCATTTATCAAAATTTATGATGCTGTATCTCAGCAGTGATGATTTGAAGATTTCATTTTCTAATACATCTGGCGTTTATAGCGAATCTGCTTTCAAAGACTTTGAATACAGTTTGTTTGTTTTTTTTGTTTTTTTTCATTTAAGCTATCCCAGATATGAGTACCGTTTCTCTTGTTCTGGAAGAATGACTTTTGCACTAAATAACCCACAAAGGTGCATATGCCTTAAACAAAGGAATTCAACCAGAATATTTCCAAAGCAAATCTCTCTCTCTCTCTCTCTCTCTCTCTCTCTCTTTCTCTCTCTCTGTTTTTCTCATACGCTATCATATATATATATATACATATATATATATATATATATATATATATATATATATATATATATATATATATACACAGCTGGTATTGGAGAAGGAAAACTCAAACTTCTAACCTGTTAAATTCCGCAAAAATCACCTTGTGTCTCATCCTACAGAAGGTTTGGCTCCCCCTTCAGGGGTTAAGAGCTCTGGCGAAGGAATTTACGACTGCCACTCACTGTGTTTTTCTCATGCACTATCATATATATATATATATATATATATGTGTGTGTGTGTGTGTGTGTGTGTGTGTGTGTGTGTGTATTCAACGTGTATTCACTGTGTATATGGCCGATCTGGCTGAGGCTTTAAAATACTCTAACCACATCTCTGCAGATGGGCAAGACGCTCCCCCAACGAGTGTCCTGCATGTGACACTGAACAATCTGATGATAAGGCTCCAGTAATGCTGGATCTTTGGGAAATACGGAGTACCCCTTCATTGCTATTGATCCCAGGTCTACTCTGTCCCAGAGCATTAGCACCTGATAGGTTTCTATCTATGAGTCTAGCAAAACTAAATTGCTTACTTACGCTGAATTGAATTGTTCAAAATAGAACTGTTTTAATATTTAAATTACGTACTTATGCTAAACTAAATTGTTTGAAATAGAACTGTTTATATGTATAAAAAATAGTCTCCAATGGTGGATATGGAATGAAACCAAACTACACCAAAAAAAGCGAGCCAAAGTATTTATATATATATATATATATATATATATACGTTTATTTATCTATGTCACTATGTATAGATATATATTCAAGTATATGGGCGTATATCTCTCTTTGACTAGGTTGATAAATTCGTTGATATATTCGTTTCTGTAACTGTGTTTATTGTTACAGATAATGGAACTCTCAACTGCAGATATTTAATTTAAACCATAAACCACCCACTAGTAACTATCCACTTCAATGTATTTATTTTTCTAGATGAGGAACCGATTGATACGCGTGTATATATACTTTTATGCGCTAGATGTTATTTCCATTTAAGACATATTCACACGCATCTCTCAATCTATATTAACCAGTTTATGTCTCCATCAATGAGTATGTGTGTGTGCGTGCAGGCATGCTCGTGGTGCAATTGCAGCCACCGTAAGAAATGAACACGGCAATTTTGGGTCTAATCCTAGAAGAAACTATTTGCATGTTGCATCGCTGTAATTCACTCGATAAAAGTAGAAATTCGAATATTGCTACCTTTCTCGGGATATAGGTAAAAATTAGGGCCGAATGAGCGCTTTAATTTTCGCCTGGCAACTGGTATTGGAGAAGGAAAACTTTAACTTCTAACCTGTTAAATTCCGCAAAAATCACCTTGTGTCTCCTCCTACAGTATGGGTGGCTCCCCCTACATTGGTTAAGTGCTCTGGCGAAGGAATTTACGGCTACCACTCACAGGATGCAAAGCTCTAAGAACAAATTGAACACTCTGGTATCCGGTAAGGCAAAATGTAAACAAACGAAAGCTACTACATAATGTCTTATAATTCCCGAGTTGACATGGGTCACGTGCTAGCTACACGGTATGAGACAAAGTCTAACGTAAAGTTGGGCGTGTTTCGACCCCAGCTTCAAGCGTCCTACGTGTCTAACCACACTGAAAAGTTGTAATACAACGAAACAGTCTGTCTGTGGATATATATATATATATATATATATATATATATATATATATATATATATATATATATATTACCCTTAGCGTTGCAAGGAAATGGTCTTCAACGAAAGGTGGTAGTCACAATATATATGCATACGTGCATATGTGTGTGTATGTGCGTGTGTGTGTATATAGATATTCATATCCTCAGATATTTTGTCATCTTCTCTATCTTTTTTCTTTCCCTCTCTATCTCATTTTCTTTCTTTCTCTCTCTCTCTCTCTATATATATATATATATAATGATAAATAAATATATATTAGATATATATATTAAATTCATGGAATATAGACTACGACCCCTGTGTTTCATAGAGTTTTTTTTGTAAAACAACAATCATCAGACCAGTTAAGGAAATGAATATATATATATATACACACTAATATATATATATATATATATATATATATATATATATATTGAATATTAGTTTTATAGATCGAAAAAATTCCAGTGAAAATTTCAGATAGAGTTACTGATTTACTGAATCTCCCATGTACATATTATTTTTTGGTTAGATTTGGTTACGGTTCGATTTCTTTCTTTAATGTCATATCAACCTTCATGGTTTGATTAATCTCCTGGACATCTTTAACCCATAGATTAGGAGTTAATCGGGTATTTGTCGAAATGTTACAGTAAATGCGTAACCAGAGATCGAACTCACTCACTACACTATCGCAGTCTGACACGTTAGCCCATGCACTGTATATTGGCAGATTTATATATCTATTTTATCTATAGCATACGTCCCACTTTCTCACACATTCTCTCTCTCTCTCTCTCTCTCTCTCTCTCTCTTATATTTCATGTAGACATATCATATCTATGTCCGCCAAATAATATCGAGAACTTAATAAGCATACATAGGTAAATATTACCTATAATCCACATGTATGCTTTAGTGGTGGTCTGCTTCATTTATTCAGATCTATTGTGTTTTGGATTTTTAAATTTATTTTCGTTTTTTTTTTTCTCTCCCTTTTTTTATGCTTCCCGGGCAAATAGAATGTAAAATGAATTTCCCAGTTCTCAATGTTACAGACCTAAATAACATGAGTTACTCGCCAGAATATAAAGATAAATAAAAGTGGAAAAATATTATTAAATTTCGAATATTGTTCAAGTCTTTCCATTTTTACGCAGTCTCTGAAGCCCTCTTTAAGAAAAGAAAAACAACTAAAAGTACAACAAAAATTTTAAATAATGGAAAAAACCTCACTAAAATCGCTGTGTATAGATATACAAAACCACCAATACACTACATGTCATTTTTATCTGATTTTACTTCACCTATGGCCCAGGACACCGGGGTTCAATCCGAGGTCGAGTCATTCTAAAGACTCAAAAAATGGTACTTGATGCCTTCTTGCTTAACACTCCATGATATAAGGTAGGGATCAAGGGTAAAGTTGATGAAGCAATCCAGGGAAAGGGGTAGAGACCTCCTCTACACCTCGGTGTTGTAGATATCGAAAAGGGAGTCTTCGGGTCACTCTCAACTAAGGACAACATCTACCAAAAGCAGTTTCAATACAAATTCACAAAAGGAGGAGTAGTCAACTTGGTGCAGTGGCTAATGTGGAGGATTGTGTCATTTTCATAAGCGAGTTCGAACTTCAACTTTACAATTATATTCACGTACAGAAAAATACGAAAGGGAAATATATGATCTTCGTAATCGATCCAGCTTAGAGTTAAATCGCCTTGTTCTTCCTCAATGATGACTTTGGCTTAAAATAGCTCACTAAGGTTGATATCATCATCATCATCATGTTGTGCCGTTAGCACGGATATCCCTGGCCCTCTCTCGCCATTTCTCCCTATCGTTCATCGCCTCTGGCAGGTCTTCAGGGCTAAATCCCGTATCCTCACATAGCTGCTGAAGGTATGTTCAAGCTGATATACCATTACACAAAGGAATGAAACCAGACCAAATTTCAAATTTCAGATGTTCAAATGTGAGCCTTCATTTCATGAGAAAATTTTTACTCCCAAAAATTTTTATGGAGATATAATCAACACACACACACGCACACACACACACACACACACACACACACACACATACACACATATATATATATATGTGTGTGTGTGCTGTTTGTTTATAGACGTTGGCCTATATTTATCTGAGTTCAATTTACGTATGTAAAATCTTTCTCGAGTTTATTTCTCTTCAAGAAATTGAGTTCTATCCATCGAGGAGAGAGAAACACCCGATGAAAGAAAAAACAGTGAAGAACTATTTCGGTTTATTTTTCTTGTATATATATATATATATATATATATATATATATATATATATATCATGTTAGACTTACTGTCAGTCTTCATTGGATTGGTTAATTAACGATTGTTTGCGGATTTTGAATTTAAGAATCTTCATTTTCTTTGGCTGGTTGCCATGATACAATCGTTTCCCAGAAGAATATATATATATATATATATATATATATATATATATATATATAAGTTAGCTGACCGCACTCGAGGGTGACGCGAAGGCTCACCTTTCAATAGCTACTACACCGTCGTGTGGGGGAGGACACAATTCCTTTCCCTGAATTGTTTGACTTACCCTTGATCCGTACTTTAAAATGGTGAATGTTGAGCAAGGAGACATCAAGTACCATTTGATGCCTCCTTTATATATATATATATATATATATCCAATCAATCTTCTATCTTTTAGTGGTATACACCTTGTTTAAAACATAGTTTTCTTTTTCCAAGACTGGATGTCCGTGCAAGTCTTAAAATTTCAGTTTGCCCTATAAATTACCAATAACTAATAGCGGAAAATATTTAGGTATTTCTCACAGCGTTGTAGCTAACTTACTGGTCTGCGACATCATGGGAAGCGATTTCGATCTGCAGTCACCCTATTATGTTCTCTTTCGATCAATATCCTCGAGAAAGGTATGAGTTCTCTTATCCCCCGCTACCAGCTGGGGGTTAAATACTGCTGATACTTTTTTTTTTAATACAAGGATGTCTTTGGCTTGAAATAAACCATGAAGTTTGATGTTATCCATTAGTGAAAGAGAAAAGAAAATTTTCTTGTCTTTCGCCAGGTTATTTGTATCTAAACACGCAAACATTCATACACACACACGTGTGTGTGTGTGTGTGTGTGTGTTTCTAAGAGAAAAAGATGGCGAGAGAGAAAGTGGCTTAGTAGATTCACACTCAAAAAACAAAAAAAAATTTGATTTGATAGTTTCACTGAATAGTTTTCAATGAGTGTGATCTGCGTAGAGAGAGCTTAAAGAATTGTAGATTATATTTTGAAAAATAATAAATCTTACATGAAAATCAAATACTTTTTCATCATCTGTTGATAGACTTAATCGTATACGTACCTCAATAGTAAAATCTTCCAGTCGTAGGCAAATACCATCAAAGGAAGGTCAATATCTCAGTTTCTCCGAAGACCCCTACATTTATACATGATCGTTACTCTTGAAAATGGTTTGTAAATTAGCGAAAGCTCTTTCTACTAAAAAAGAAGCGTACAAAGACCTTGTATACTTTTTAAATCCTTAAATATGTCGTAGGGACGCAAGAAAAGTAAAATAAATTATTCAACGTTCCTTGTCCGTGACACAAAATACAATATGCTTTCACAAACACACACACACACACACACACACATATATATATATATATATATATATATATAGTAAGTGGGGTATTTATGGCATATAAACATTTGAATGATCACTTTTTATTTTGTTGTTGGTCTTTTTGCACCCACACAAGCTCATATACACGCAAATATCCAGATAGTTTTATCTATTTATAAAACAATTACCCAAAGTACTTTGGAAAATTGTTTTGGTCGTGAAGCAGCTGTCATGGACTAAATTTGATATCATCTAATAATTATGTATATATTCATGATTCTATTTCTACGCATCACATCCACCCACAAGTTTCACATTAGCCCTAAAATTTCTCTATTCACTAATGTCTGAATGACAGTAAAATCTGATTTCCAGAACTCACCTAAATATTCTCGGTGATTTTAGTAGATTTTGGCTTGGATTTATTACACATCACCTATCGTAGATTATTCAATGCCAAATCCATTTTATGCCTATAAACAATTCCATTTCAAACAATTCAGTGTAGCATAAGTACACAGGTTCAATGTCAAAAACAGTTATTTCAAACAGTGCTGTTTAGCATACAAAAACAGATCTATTTCAAACAATTCAGTTTAGCATAAGTAAACAGGTTCAATGTCAAAAACAGTTATTTCAAACAGTGCTGTTTAGCATACAAAAACAGATCTATTTCAAACAATGCAGTTTAGCATAAGTACACAGGTTCAATAGTTCTATTTAAAACAATTCAGCATAAGTAAACGGTTTCAATGTCAAAAACAGTTCTTTTTCATACAATTCAGTTTTGTTTACAAAAACAATTCTATTTCAAACAGTGTAGTTAAGTATAAGTACATAGGTTCAATGTCAAAATCAGTTCTATTTTAAACAATTCAGGTTAGCATTAGTATACAGTTTCAATATCATTAACATTTCTATTCAAACAATTCAGTTTAGCATCCAAAAACGGTTCTACTTCAAAAAATGCAGGTTAACATATTTCCAAAGGTTCAATGTCAAAAACAGTTCTATTTCAAACAGTATAGCGTAAGTACCGAGTTTAAATGTTAAAAAAAACTGTTTTGCATAAATACACAGAACTGGTTTTTGACATTGAAACTATTTCAAACAATTCGGTTGAGAATACGCACACAGTTTAGTTCGATTTGACCCTTAGAGAGGACCCTATCAGGTTCTACCACTCCGGACCAGAGTGAACCTGGAAGCGATAGTTATGAAGGAGTATTCCAAATTCCCCAAAGCTCCAGAATTACTGCAACTTCACTATCATATTGTATAATGTCATCACCATGACACTCGTTCCTGGTGGTTGGGGCTTAGCCCTCTGCAGAGAAGCAATCGGTGTATTCTATAACCTCAGCCGACTGGGCAAGATTTTATTAGAGGTATCGGCTGGTGTTGCCGATTTTTACTCAGATTTTTTCCAGGCTTTTAAGGATCATGCAAAGAACTCCAACTACCATTGGTATTACCGTCATCTTGATAATCTGCTGCTTTTTAGCTGTGCAGCGAGATCCACGTATTTGTCTATCTTTTCACTTTCTTTCAAATTCATACTGTGGCTCGCTAGAACGACAAAAACCTTTAGATGGCAAGTGCTATTTTTTTTTTCTTTTTTTGCTAATAAACACTAGGTTTGGTCTATTCGCGATTTGATGTTTATAGAGTTTCAATTCTGAAGAGTTTTATAAGATAAATCATCATCATCATCATATCGCGCTGGTAGCACACCTAATTATATTTCATTCAATATTTTTGTGTAGTTGCCGTCAAGCTTTTTCTCCATGCGTTTAGTAAGCGTCCATGTAGTGCATCCATATAGTAGTATCGACACAACCGCTGCTTGGAAGAAATTGCGTTTTTTTTATCGGTCAGGTGTGACTTCCATATGACCGATAGCCGATCAAAGCTGTCCATTACTTTGCTAGTGGCGTGTTCATGTCTGCCTCGGTTGATGAGACACTGGTTCCTAGGTTGGTAAACTTGTTTAATAGTTTCAGAGAGCTATCGTTTAGTGTAGAGATGTCACCTCTTTGATTAAAGCGCATATATTCCGTAGGCAGCATCCAACAAAGCAGCAACTGTACGACCACTTACCACCCATCAAGAAAACCACCAAAGTTAGACGAACCACATGCAGGACACTGCTGGAGAAGTAAAGACGAACTCATAAGTGAGGTACCCCTGTGGACCCCTTCACATGGACGAGCAAATACAGGACGACCAGGTAGAACCTACATAGAGCAGCTCTGTGACAATACCGGATGTAGCTCTGAAGACGTGCCGGAAGCAACAGACGATAGAGAAGTGTGGTGAGAAAGGGGCAGGGATATTTGTGATGATGGCTCAGCATGATGATGATGATGTTTCGTTGTATAAATTTCTATTGAAATAATGATAGTCTGGTATAGTTTACTTTGAAGATTATCAAGTTTTTATAAAAATCGTTCGGATAATATTCATTTATTACTTGTTATATAGTATCAACATCGTATTCAAAGCATAAATGTGTTTAATTCTATCAGATGAAGGTCATCTTATAGACCAAAAATAAATTTATAATAGAAAACCTGAACTGAATTTTTTTCGTTAATTTTTATTAAAAAATGTTTTTGCTCTTCAAGTGAACATCGACATTTTTTTCATCTGAAATTGATTATATATTTGATAGCCATTGACATTGAACACTCAACAGATTATTCCTTTTCACTTTGGATTACTACTTAATAGTCTAACCCTTAGACTATTTTCCTCGGATTATTCATATATATATATATATATATATATGTAATGATGATGTTTTGTTCCTTAGCTATAGTCACCTACACATACAGAAATAAAATGCTGTAACAAAAATAAGATACACCGATGAATTTATATCCTGTTAAAACAACGCGCTTCGTTTGTATCTTCGCATATATTATATGCCACCCACACATACACACGATAATACGCAACAATAACCCACACAAACACACCCTTACACACTAACACTCACACACTTACAATCTCACGTAAAGATTACGACAAAATCCCAACGTTTTTTTGACTGTATTTTTTCGATTTTCGATTCATTTCATTTTGTTAACTGCCTGATGATTGTTGTTTTGTAAAACAAAACCTCCATAAAACCCCGGAGTATCTGTCTAAATTCCATGAACCAAATATATATATGTAATATATATATAATTATTATCATTATATAATAGCTCTATCCTAGATATTGAGCACTCTCCATGTTATATTGCACTTGGTTCAACACCAGCCCCCAAAGTGATTTACTAACAACCAACACTGCTATAATATATATATATTTATAAACTCTCTTTCTCTCTTTCTCTCTCTCTCTCTCACACACACACACACACACATATATATATATTTATATATTGACAGTTTGTAGTAGATATATGTTTACTCGTCGACAATTGTTGCAAGTATTTTTTGTCAAAGTAAAGTTCAAATACTTCTAAAAGGATAGCAACTGAAAAGCCTAAATGTTAACAATTTCACTTTGTAAAACCTATTTTTAATCGAACTATGAATAAATGAATTTTGATATTTATGTATATATATATATATATATATATAGGTAGTTAGGTGTACGTATACAATGATGTAGATGTAGGTACATAATTTACACCAGGATTCAAAAATCAAAAATAATTTCAAATATTCATTTTTTTCCTGAAAATTTAATGTAAGCCTCATATTTAGATAAGTTTCCGTTTTTAAAATTAAGCAAAAATATGACTATTACTTTATTCTTAAAATCATTGATGACTTTTGGAAAAAAATTCTATTTGTAGAAGCATATTGACCTTGTGTGAATAACACACAGCCTTAAGGTGACATGCGGCCTTCAAAGCCATCACCTTTCACGACCTTGATTTTTCTGCAAGCCATAAGAACTCTCCAGTAGGGTACCCCCACGTCAAACTGACTTTGTGTCACAATTTTACCTCGTGGGAAGCCAGATGAATTCTTCCATGTTCTTGTGGTTACGGCATCTGCACTCGGATCACGGCACCGGCTTGGGCAAATTTGTATAGAAGACCAGCGGTTGCTCATATTGCAGGTTTCGTCTCCCCACTAGAGTGATATTATCAAAGGGAAAGGCAAGTTGTTATAAAAATTGGCTCTGGTTGAGCTTAAGTAATAAGACATGGGCTTAAGAATTTCAACTCTTAGTTTGAATTTTGATTTTTATTTTTGACCGATTTCCCAATCTAAAAACTAGAGATCTCTGTCGTCCTAACTCTTTATTCATAGCTAAATGAAGAAGAGATGGATTCCTGGCTTTGCCAATTGAGTTAATGTGACGTAAAAAGCAGTGTCGTCCAGGATTTGAACTCAGCTGTGTGAATAAATTTTCAACATCAATAACTATTACGCTTAGTGCGCATCCTAGTAATATATACATATATAAGTACTAAAGAAAGTCAGCAGTTTAATGGAAAAAAAAAGGTTTCATTTCATGTAGAAATATTTTTCTATTTAGTTTTCGTTTTGTAATGCACTTAAATAGCGTGGCTCCAGTTCTGGATCTGCGAAGTGCAGGGTATTCAATCATTGCCATTACTTTCATGACCACTCCGACACAGAGTAGTAATACCCGTTATGGTACGATTTATGAGTAAAATACGCCTGTTTAAATATAATTTGAATTTGATAGGAATACTTGAAACCATACAACTATGTAAAATTATTTGTTTTCGAAAATAATTCGAGATATCATATAACAATGTGCAAAAAAATTCTTTAAGAAACATCTATACAAAAAATAAATATATATGTGCTATGAACGCAATTTCCTAACCAATAGGTATAAAATAACCCTAGATAGGTTGATATTCCGTTAAAATCAATTTGATCAAACTTTAAAGAATGAACATCTAATATCAACATTAAATAATTAAATTCTTGTCATCCAAAAATCTCTCGCGGGGCACTTCGGCGGATGTAATAGTAACTGCATTTCACATAGCACTAATACCTTTGGGAAAGGTATGAATCCAATTATTCTCCCTCCAGCTATGGGTAAATAGTAGGACAGACTGAGTTCTTCAGCCTTGGTGAGGCAAGTAGTCTAGGAGAGGGAAAACTCTGAATTCAAACCTGTTACACTCCGCTTAAAAAATTGACCTTGCGTCCCATCCTGCTCGAGCGATGGGGTTGGTAAATATGAATAGTAGCAAGCAAGCAAGACTAGCAAACATACACGGGTGATATCGCGTCTCATGAGGTTCCTTATTTATACGGCCTAGTGCCACATCGGAGGAAATAAAAAGCTTCGTAAATTACGATAATTACCCTTGTATGTGTGCATGTTCTCACACACATACACACACACACACACACACACACACACACGATCAATGACACTGATATTCAAGGCAAGCAGAATTTCTCTACTTAACATGATCTTCTTGCTCCTTTCTTCATTCTTTCTAGTGTCAGAAATAGAGATATGTCTTGGATTTGGTTAGATCTTAAATGTCAGTCAGGATCCAGACTTGAAACAAACCCCCAGTATTCGTGAAGATTAACGTTTTGACCCTTTCCCCAACTGGTTTTTCAGCCCTCAAGGGGTAAAACGAAATAACTTTTTAGAGTATTTCTCCAAAGACCAAAATTACTGTTGAAGAGATTACCGATGAACCGAAGAAACAGGAACATTTAGGAAATCCATGCCGTGAGAATCTAAAACACAAAACGTGTTAGTTAATTCATTTTGATCACCTGAAAATAATACGGCGATCGACGGTTTTCGAGTTTTGTCCGGGAGTAACTGACAATCTTTGAGTATCTCGCAATGTACCAAAGGCCAGCCGGCCACTTGAGGCAAAGGTTTGCCAAAAGATGAGTCAGAAAGTGAGAAAAGAGAATTAGAAATTATTATGCTGAGATAGGAATACTTCAACCGATATAACTGCAAATTAAGTTTTAAGTAAGTTTAATGAACTTGTAAATGGTTTTAAAGGATAATTGTTTTAAGATACTTGAAACCATATCTTTAGCTAAGGCACTGAGAAAAACAAACTGCTATAATCATGACTCAATATCCCCTAAAATATGGCTTTGGGATCTTTTTTTTTCGTTTTTAGTGGGTGGGTTGCAATTCTAAAGCCCGGTTTAGATTAATTAGTTTAATTTGATGTTTCTTTATTTAATGGCATATCATCATTCATAGTTTATTTAAAGTCAAAGCCATCTTCGTAGAAGAACAGTTGGAGTGCTATTTAACCCAAATTTAGGGTGATGAATTTGTTCATACCTTTCCCAAGAGTATTAGCCCCATACCTTTCCCAAGAGTATTAGCCCCATACCTTTCCCAAGAGTATTAGCCCAAAAGTGAACATAATAGTGCGAATAGAGTTCAAACTCATTTACTTCAAGAACGTTATCTACCACTTTATAAATTATACCATAGGTACTTGTCCCTATAATATTGGCTACTGTTTTTAACGACCTATTAAAATGTATTTATAATAACCTCTTTTTTCTAATGTGAGGTGTAAGTGCCTACAACCGAATAATAGTTCTCACGGCTTATTACTTTTAAGTTCAACCGCTGATGGGTGCGCCATGAAGATGATATTTAGCTATTTTTACTGTATTTTTTTTCTTACTATTTTCATTAAATATCTTTACTATTTTCATTAAATATTTTTAAAATGCTATTGGGTTAGTCTAGATACAGTTACTAATAGCCGAAATTAGCCGAGCAGATACCTCAACTTTACATCTTAGACCCGCTTGATACTTTAGTTATTTTTTATGAAAAAAAGGGTTCTTATATGCTCATAAACACCATAGGAATTTACCAAGCTTTTCTTATACCAAGCGTTATAAACTCATCTTTAATATTGTCAATACTACAAGAACACAGATGTAATATTTCCTCGATATTTTAAAAGTACATTATAGCATATATATATATATATATATATATATATCGTGGGATTTAATCATATATACCAACCCCTCCGCTCGGGCAGGATATGACACAAGGTCAATTTTTAAACGGAGTTTAACAAGTTTGAATTCAGAGTTTTCCTTCTCCTAGACTAGTTGCCAAACCAAGGCTGAAGAACCTAGTATTTACCCATAGCTGGAGGGAGAATAATTGGATTCATACCTTTCCCAAGGGTATTAGTGCTATGTGAAATGCAGTCAGTCTCGTCCAGGATTTGAACTCGTGTCGCCGTGTGCATTTCCTACGACGATAACCATTACACCACGGGCACCTTGGTGGGATTTAATACATTTAATATTACTGAATTGTGGCATATGGCTCCTTACAGTTATTTGCATTTCGCTTATAAGGTTTAGTTTGGTTTCTCATCCCATCGTGGGCGACTAAATGTCAAAGTCATCCTTGTCAAAAAACAGCTGTAGTACAAAGTAATCCATAACTGGAGAGAGAAAGTTGTTCATAGTTTTCCCCAGTCCAAAAGTGAAATGAATAGAGCGACTGGATTTCGATCTCGCTTACTAAGTTGTCACAGTCTATCACGTAAGCTACTAAGTCATAGGGACTCTTGAAAGCTAATATGACACAAGTGAAATATATATATATATATATATATATATATATATTTCTTTTAGAAAAACAAAAACTGGTCCCATTAGGATTATAAATTTATTTCCATCCTGTTATGGGTATTGATATGAATCAATAACACCAAAAATAACAGGACTTTGTCAGATCTAATGGATAAAATAATTCAGAATAGACACAACAAGGAATGAATGGAGGGGGTAGAAGAGGGGTGAAGAGTTTCTTCCCTATTTTGCCCACTTCCGGTTTTTAGGTTTTATTGCCGGTTGAAATTATAGTAAATTAATTTTTTTTTTAATTTTTAAATTCTAAATACATTTCAACTTAAAACTCCTGATTTAATAATGATTTAGGGAATTACAACATTCCTTAATAACTTTACGTAAGAATATAGTAATACTTATCATAAATTAAATTCAAAATTTTAAATTAAAATTTTAAGTTCAAAATTTATATTCGTGCCTATTAATTCAGTTACTCTTCCATAGAAAATTACGTACACATCACATGGTATCTTCTCATCTTTCTATTTTATTTTATTCATTTCACCTCAAATCTCAAATTAACCCTATTAAACATTATCTATGATAATTTGTCTCTAGTTTGAATTTATTTCTATGTCTACCTCTAGCTATTAATTCCCATCGCTGATTTAATAATTTTTCAATTTAATAATATACGTATATATAGATATGTGTGTGTGTGTGTGTGTGGAACTGATTGATTACATTTAAATCCATGTCAACCCGTCTAGAATCCCGTTCACTGTACGTTCACATTTTTTACGTAGTTTTTTTTTTCCAAAGAGCTTTTTTTGCACATTGTCCTATCGAATACGAATGCATTTTAAAGAGATCTATTTGACAAATAGATGGGACACTAATGGGTATTACCACTCTATGGCAGCTTTGAACTGAGACTAATAGCAACGAAGGGAGTTGTGTGTCACTCCTAAGATCTCCAGGACTATATCCTCACTTTCAGTTGCTGTAAAGTGTCATGTACAAGACATTCCTTTTTTTCATTATAGTCAGCCTATTCTAACGACAGTTATTACTATACGATATGGATATCTATCAGAGATTTCATTGAACAGATTTTTATGTAAACTTTAATTTTTAAATTTTACGAGGGGTACTCTTAAAGTATTCATCATCATCGTCATCATCATCATCATGTGGGGCTGATGGCACGGATTCCCTTGACTCTTTCTCGACATACATCCCTATCGGTCATTGCTTTAGGCAGGTTTTCAACACTGAATCCCTCCTAGTTATTTTCAATGGAACTATAACTGATATAAGGACCACAATATCACTGGTGACTCGTCCTGTCATCTGGGACTGCAAAATACGCTGACTACTTCTCTCCAGTGGGGTAAGGGCCTCCCACCAACGATTGTCCTGCATATGACACTAAACAATCTGAAAGTGAGGTTCCAGTAATGCTGGAGCTTTGGGAAACGTGGAGTACCCCTTCGTTGCCATCGCTCTCAAGTCCACTCTGACCTGAAGTGAAAGTACCTGATCTGTAGGTCATATAGAACTAAACGGTGTACATATGCTAAATTGAATTGTTTGAAATAGAATTGCTTTTGTATGCTGAACTGAATTGTTTGAAATGGAACCGTTTTTGACATTAAACCTGCGTGTTTATGCTAAATTGAATTGTTTGAAATAGAACTGTTTTGATGATTAACTGTGTGAAAACAATAACTACACTTACACTTAAGTGAGTTGAAACTTTTATCAAAATGACTTCATTCGGCGTTAGATGACTCGAAAATGGTTGATACGCGGTAAAACAAACCAACCAACCAATCAACCACTTGTGAGTCCAGCAAGTTTTCAGCTACTGTTTTTACATGACCACAACTATTGAGAAAATAATGATTTTTAAGTTTAAAACTTGCTGAAGCCAACGCCTTTATTGTCGTTTTGCGACCGTGGAAATAAAGAGGAGGCTTTACTTTCGGAGCACACCTCGTACTATTTATTTGTCGCCTGTACCTGTGTATAAACAAATGCTTATTTGGTGAGAATTAGGCCAGAGATTCAGTTGTGTTGTTGTTATAAAAGTAAGCTTTCTGGCTTTTTTTGCGGGATAGTTTCTATCAATAATTTTAATATTCCCATAAGAATATTTTACCTAATTACTTCATTTTTTGAAACTGAGGGGGTTTCTAAATTGCTTAGAGCTGTTGTCAAAAGTGTAAGTTGTCAACGTGTTTTTACCCTCACCAAAATAGTCGTAAACATTTCGTAATTTAAAAAGCTTTTTGAAAAAGGCAAAAAGCCGTCAGTCGTAAACATTTCTGCCTTTAAACAAATATGGTTAAATTGGTAAAGGTGGGAGATGTTTATAAACACAATATGGGAAGAGACGCTGTGTCCTTGATCAGAAATCGAATATCTGAGCAATAAGAGAATCTCTATTTGTATACTTAGAAAATAATGTCGAAATATTGATTAAGATTTTTAATGCATTTCTATAATGGCTTATATTAAAATTACAATAATATTCGGATTCCTGGTCATTCTTCTTCTTCTTCTTCTTCTTCTTCTTCTTCTTCTTCTTCTTCTTCTTCTTCTTCTTCTTCTTCTTCTTCCACGAATTCCATTAAATTGTTGGTAATTATGCAGCTTAAATTTCGAGAATTTTATAAACTAGTTGAAAATCTGTCCATCATAGGGGATTTTTAGCTTCTAATATTCAAAGTATATTTTGATTGAATGATTAATTGACGTACGTTAACCTGTTTAGGGTATTTTATGCCAAGAGGTTAGAGAATTGCATTTATTGTCCGTTTATATTTACATTTTTGTGCTGTTGTTTTCAAGGGATTTTTATTTTATTTTATTTCATTTTTGCAAACAGTTATATTCATAAAGGAATGATCTTTAAACGAATCTGTTTGACTCCTAACAGGTACAACCGTTCCAGGTCAGAGTGTGCCTGGGACTTTAGGGAATGAAGGCGTACTCCACACTTCTCAAAGCTCCAGAAGTGGAGCCTCACCATGTGATCCAATTTAGTGTCATATGAAGGCGGTTGGCATGAGATAACGGTTAGATCACTGCTAGTTATATCCATTCTCAGAAAGTGCTCCAAACTTTTTACCTTGAACTATGCAAATTTTCTTAAATTGCATCAGTAATTCACAAATGTTCCTTTTGTTTCTCGGTACGTCATCGTATAATCGAAGGGCTGCCTTAAATTTCAAAAGTTTTCAAAGTTTTGTAGGGAGGGCTTCGATTTTAATTCTAGAATAAACATTAAAGCATTTTATTCCTTTCGTCGTACTATTTCTAATTTTTCAATTTTTTTTTTTTTAACGTTAATCATCTGATGAATTGTTAAGGTGAAATTCTGCTATATCTCAAGTTGTTTTTGCGTGGTCCGCTTCAGTAATTGTATATCTTCAATCACAGAAGGACGACCGCATATATATATATATATATATATATATATATATATATATATATATATATATATATATAAATTTATTTTTAATTTATTTTTATTTTTTTTACTTTCAAAAATCTTGTCTTCGTTACGAAATACGTTCGTTGACAGTCCTTCTGACTGAATGCTTGGTTGATATTGCGAGCAGGTTCCGCTGTTTTACGTCCCATTTTGAACTCATAAAAAAAAATCCCACGAATTTGCTTTTTCCATCTTTAATTTGTCAACCCAAAATAAATAAAAATCAACAATGAAAAGAAAACAATTCGCATAAATCAGTTCAACTAAAGCCGCGTTTGAAAATCGTCCATTACGTGAACATAAATAATAGTTTATAAAAAAAAATACGTGCATCAAATTTTTAAGTATAAGAAACGGTAATTATTTTTGCACCAACATAATAAAAGTTTAATACTGAATTTTCTGAAAAAGGCATAGTTTTAAAATGGCCCTGCGAAAATTAAATATTGTTGCTGTGAAAAATATACCTTAATTTCCAAAATTAATTATCTCGTGAAACTGACTATTAATACTAGAATAATTTGAAGTAAATCGTCTTACTTTTTCTTCACAGTAAAAACCGTGATATGATCCCACGACATACCACATTAAAAATCTTTGTCCAAATTATTGTTGCCTTAAGTGACATAATGTTATTTTGTACTGGATATAAGTATTTGTTTATTTTCAATAACTTTTTTTTGAAATTTTCACTCTATGTTCCAGTAGAATAGCAAAATATACGAGATAAGATCTTTTTTGTTGTTAATTAAGACGATGGCTAGTCTTCTCGTCTGGATTTGATAGTACCTCAAATCCCAAGAGTATTTAATGCGACATATTTTTAGGACAGGTTCTGGCTTGTCAAAATCATAGAATTTTCATCTCTTGCATAATTCCCAATGAAGTACTTTTCCCATACATTCATGCCTCCTCTTGTATTTCTTTTCTGCTAGTTTGCCGCGTTCTCTTCATTAGTATTTTACTCTTTTGAGAGTTTTTCATACCAGCGTTAGCTGATGGTGTTCCACAGGAGTTTGCGTGATAGCAAGTCTGCTCAAGTCTCCAGGACTTTTCTCACTATTCTGGAAGATCTTAATAATGCTGTCGTTCGGATGGTCTCCATTCATACTCTTATTTCCAATTCCTCCCGTTCATTTACCAATCCTTTGGTGACAGTACCGAGTGCACTGAATACAATTGGTGTCACCGTCACTTTCGTATTTCACAGTTTTTCAGTTCTCTTGCATGGTCAAGATATTTATCAATCATTATTATTATTACACTCATTGCAAGTTTTTCCTATCAGTTTAACTAATGGTTTTTCACTGAAGTTAAAGTGATAGCATATATCCCAGGTTTCCAGAACTTTTCTTAACATACTCGCTAAACTTCAAAGTGCTGTTGTCTTGACGGTTCCGATTCTTCCTGGGGTCTCAAGTTCCTTGAGTCTATTTTTCCAGGCCATTGGGGATCGTTTCAACGGCTCCAATTCCATTTGGTATCACTAACACAATCGTGTTCCACAACTTCTTCAATTCTCTGGCATAGTTCAGATGTTTGAACAAAGTTCATTTTATTGTCATTTTTTGGTGGCAAAATTAGTCAGATAAGAAATTCATTATTTCGGGTTTATCAAAACGAGGCCTGGTCTTCTTTTCGGTAGTGAGTAATCCGTTTTCTATTCCAGTATCTCCGAGAATTTATACATCTCATTTTCTTGGTATCTTGTGCATTTACGATTTACCATTATAAAGTTGTTGGCGACCTTGGTTGAGGGTGACCCGAAAGCTCCCTTTTTAATAGCTACTACATCGAGGCGTATGGTAGAGCTTCACTTTACCCTTGATCTGTACCTTATAACGCTGAGTGTTAAGCAAGGCCACACCAAGTACTATTTTGAGTCTTTGGTATGTTTCGACCTGGGATTGAACCCGGTCTCCTGGACTAGTGGCGAACACTCTACTAGTTAGGCCAATTGCCTAATGGTCGAATGATTAGAGTGTTTAATAACATGGTGAACCTTAAATCGCTTAAACAAATCTCAGATCACCTTCTTCCTCCCACTCTTTTATTCCTTTTGTGCAACTTTCCTGCATTCGCTTATAATGTCATTTACAGTCTCATTTTTACCACTACGTATCCAATATCTGTCAATATTTCTGAGATGGGGTATTATGGCATACCCAAAGAGTGTGAGTTCAATACACGCTGAAGGCAGTGGAGAACTTTCAGGGGGGAAATTAACAGGAGATAACTGATAACTGACATCCATTAAAACATGGCTCGTGGAGCTTGAACAGTCTACCCCGGTAAGCGAAATAAAGGGTTAAGTTCGATATTCCAACAACCTGGAGAATGCCGGAGCGTACAACAGCCGAAACGTTGTGATAGACAAGGCAACAAAGATGAGAACAATAGTCCAAAAAATGTAAATAATATACATATCCAGCATTTGCTATTTTTCAGCGTATTATCAATTATTGTTCTCTTTGCGAGTTTTTCCCAACAGCAGTTACAGGTAGCTTTCAATCAAATCCTAGCAATAGCATGTCTCTTAACCTCTTACAGATTTTTCTAAGAGTTAAGAAATATCCTTCCAACAACAACTTCCACCAATATCATCACTTCAGACTGGAAGTGTGATGGCGTTTGATAGACAAGTGGGGTTAGAAATTATTTTCAGAGAAAGCTTTGTGATTTAATAATTAAATTTCTGGTAAATTTGGGGCTTAACATTCAAGTCCCCGGTCACATTTTCTATCTGGGGTTTTTATTGTGCCATCTCTGATTGTCACATCTGCCCCGCGCGTGCATGAACACCTGCACACAATGTGTCCACCTAACTAAACCATGCGCTTAGCCGAAAGGTTCTCAGCCTAACTAAACCGAAAGGCAAGATATATAAAAGGAAAAATGATCATATAAAAAAATCCCTCCGCAATTACTTTACAGACAGTCTGGAAAATCACGGAGATAGTCGGTGTAATTTATTTATATGTTAATAAACGTGAGAACTAAAAAGTACCAATGAGTTTGTCTGTTCTTTTGCTGCTACGATAAAGTGAACGGTTTTAATTGTTCTTCGAATCTATCGTTGCTTATTCTTGTCTTTTTTTTTGTTTTTGTTTTGTTTTTTTGTTTTTTAAATATTGTTCGATGATTGTTACAAGGGGTTCAACTATGATTGATCTCACTGTCACTTTAATGCAGCATAACATTTTTAGTTCTCCAGCAAAGTCCAGATATTTATTAAGAGCTCAATATAACCAACATATTTGTAAGCGATTAGCGTTTGTGATATGATATGAATTACTTCATGTGTTTGAAATTCTTATGAGATCAAGAAAGCTCCAAATATTCAATATGAAAATCGGGATTTTTATATATATTTAGTCCAATGAAGAATTTCAAGTGAATATATTTAGCCAAAACACTCATCCACTAGTTCGATGTGCCACAAAGTCAACTTTTAAGCAAAGTATAGCTGGTTTGAATTAAGAGTTTCCCTTTTCCTTGATTTGTTGCCTTACCAAGGCAAAAAACCCAAATCTTCCTGACTATTTTCTATTAGCTAGTGGTGCAAGAGACGGGTTCATGCCTTTCCCAAAGGCATTAATTAGTGCGGAGTAAAAGAGAGAACGCCTAGTCCAGGATTTGATCTCAGCTCGCCTAAACAACTTTCAACGAGGATAACCATAACGCAACAAGCGATCCCTAATTATGTAGTTATATTATAATGTTACTAGGTGCCTTGCTTTATCATAACCAACAAAATGCATAGGGCAAATCAAAGCAAATAACATTGATAGATTTTCCCTTGATTTTGATGATTGTGTGAATCAACTGCAAGACCTAAACATTTGGCTGATATTTTCATTCACTGTTTCAAGCTGCATCTTTTCTTGAGAGCAAGTTTATAAAATCCTTGACTATCGACATTAATCGAAGATGTTTTTATAAGCTTTCTAAAAAATTGTCAGTACAGAGAGAAGATATAAGCACTAGATATTTAAAGCTTACTTCTGCTTGTCAATGGATTTGTTCAGGTTCTATTTTAGGAGCATCGGTCTTGAGAAATTCTTTCAAATGATTCAAATAAACAAACAATAACAAAAACAAAAACAGAGAAAAAGAAAAGATAGAAAATTCAATGAATGCACGTGAGGAAGATAGACAAGAGATCATAAAAAGAGAGCAATGGTTAGCGTTTAGAAGGCTAACTGACGTTGAGAAAGAAGCTTGGTGTAAAGAAATTCATAGTGAAAAGAAAAGAAAAAATAAATCAAAGATCTTTAGAGAAAGGGAGATAAATATGAAATAGTAAAGTCTACACAGTAACACATTTTCTTTCTCTCTCTCTCTTTCTCTCTCTCTATTTTTTTCTTTTGGTAGTTTTGTTTGGTTCATTCATATAATGTCATACAAAACTTCCCAGGTTATTCAATGCCAAAGCAATCGTTGCAGAGCAACAGTAGGTGTAGAAGTCATCTGAGAATGTATGGGGACAATATCAATGGTAAAGCAGATTAATCATTTTTCATACATGCAATAAGGCTTGCAAAGGTGCACTTAGCCGAAGGAATCACATGCGCTATCAAAAGTACTCTTAGCGAGTCAAAGAGATGACCTTCATGACGCAGTCATTAAGATATATAAATATAAATTTCACATTGTCTATTATTATTATTATCATTATTATTTTACGCATTTGAGAGTTCTTCACACCAGCGTAAGTCTCGGTAACATCAAGTCTCTCCAAGTCTTTAGGATTCTCCCAAGTATTCTGGCCCAACTTAATTATACTTTCGTTTGGATGGTTTCCACTAGCCCTCTTATTTCCAAGTCCTCCAGTCCAATTATCACACCTACGGTGACAGTACCGAGTGCACCAGTTACAGTTGGTATCACCATCACTTTCGTGTTCCATAGTTTTTCATTTCTCAAGCAAGATCAGGTACGTATCTTTCTTTTTGCTTTCTTTTACGTTTACCCACTGCTCAGTCGGAACAACAAAGTCAACTATTTGACAGGTTCTCTTTTTTTAATAACTATCTTTAAGATCTGTTCGTCTGGCCGAGATTAGGTGATCCGTTTTTATCTAAAAATCCCAAATAAGTTTGTGAGTCTCATTTTCTTGGACGGATTCTGAGATGTGCATAAACCAAATATTCGTATGTAGATCACCTTGCCCATCAAATTGTGTCTAATCTTTTATTCCTTTTGTGCTAGCTAGCTGCATTCGCTTATTATGTGATTGATCGTTTCTTCTCTATCACCAGAAAATCTACATCTGCTTTTTTGTAGCGTATTGACTACTTTTTTATACCTTGTGAAATTTTCTTGCTCGTTGTTCCAGAGGCGATTTTCACAGGAGACCATGTGACAGCAAGTTTCTTCATCTCCCAAAGTGCATCCCCTTTCATACTCACCAAACATAGCTTCTTAAATTGAAAATCAATCTAAAGGAAAAGAAATTTGGGTAAAGTGGACGGTATAAAAAAATTACGACTGTACAGGGAAGTCCTCGTCGTGTTGTTGGTTGGTTGGTTGGTTTTTATGGCATATCAACCTATATAGGCAATTTAATGCCAAATCCACTCCTAAACAAATAACCAGTTCCATTTCAAACATTTCAGTTTAGTATGAGTACACAGTTTAATTGTCAAAAATATTTCTATTTCAAGCTATTCAGGTTAGTCAAACAGTTCTAATTCAGCTAATTCAGTTTGTTATAAGTATAGATTGTGTTTACACAGTTAATTGTCAAAACAGTTCTATATTAAACAATTCAGTTCAGCACAAGCACGCAGTTCAAATGTAAGTTCAGTTTAATTGCCAAAAACATTTTTATTTCAAGCTATTCTATTTTGTCGAACAGTTCTAATTCATACAATACAGTTTAGCATAATATGCCGTTAGATCTATTTAACCCATAGATAGGGCCCTATTAGGTGCTACCATTCCAGGCCAGAGTGGACCTGGGAGCAATGACAATGAAGGGGTGCTCCGCATTCCCCCAAAGCCCTAGCATCACTGGAACATCACCATCAAACTGTTTAGTGTCATATGCAGGGCACTCGTTGGTGGGGGATTGCTTAGGTCCTAGACTGCAACGTTGTGGTAAACGAGTTTAAACCCCATTCACGCTATTGCGTTCATTGTCACACTAATACCCATCGAAAAGATATGAATCTTCTTGTTTCCCCATCTATGAATTAAATAGAACCTCTACTGTTCTTCTACGGTTATAAAAATGCCATTAAAAACCACGAAGTTTAATATGCTCTTAAACGAAATAAACGACAGTTTAGTTTCACACTTTGACAAAAGAGAATATTTCAGAATTACTGAGCATAGTAGATATATTCCTGGAATAAGAGTTTTGAATGAATATACTTTGGCAACTATTTCCAAGTAAGTTAATATTTCATTAAATGCTTATTTCTGCCTAGATTAATATAGCTTCAGTCCCGATACATTTATAACAGACTTCGTATAAAAATTATGAGGCAGATATAGTTCACTATTGTCTGAATAATATACACTTTTTTCTCGCGATATTTGATATAAATTACTGATATTATTACTGGATATATCAACACTCACCGGCTAGAGCGGGTAGAGTGTTTGCCAATAGTCCGGAAGATCTGGGTTCAATCCCAAAGCGCATCATACCAAAGACTTTAAAATGGTACTAGATACCTCCTTGTTTAACACTCAGCAACATAAGGTACGTATCAAGGGTAAAGTAGAGCAATCCACGGAAAGGAGTAGCGCACTCCCCTACACGTCAGTGTAGTAGCTATAGAAAAGGGAGCCTTCTGGTCACCCTCGACTACGGTTGCCAACTTTACTTTTTACTTAGTATCCTTGTGTAATTTACCGATGCGTTTTCCGATCGACCTTTGTGAAGGCATCGACTGAAAACCTGTGGATCTAAACACTTAACGTGATTTTACTAGTTAGAATAATTAATGGAATAATGATAGATTTATGTATTAACATCATATTCATTCATAGTTATTTATCGATTAAACATTGTTTGGCATTTATTTTCATTCGTACTTCCTTTCATCAATATTTTAGGTGTTTTTTTTTTCTTTTTCATAGTTGTTAACTCCTTACGAAACAAAAAGCTTTGTAAATGACTAAATGACACATAGTTTCTAATTTGGTCATGAGATTATGCTGTTAAATAAAACAAAATAAAGATGAAAAATACCTGTGAAAATTAACAGTCAAGCGATAACTTTTATCGTGTTAAAGATTTCAAGAGGGATTCCTCAGAGCGTAATTGCTAAAGTGCTGGACTGTGGTCTCGAATGTAAGTGAGTTCAAACTCCACCGATGGTAATATATTCACTTTCGGAATAATGTTTTTAGGAAATGTTTTGAACCCCTTTATCTACCCAGATATGCCTTGAATAGTATCTCTTCTGTTCTTCTCTAAGGATGGCTTGGGCATTAAATAACCCTCAAATGTGTATATGCCACTATTAGAAAAAAAAAACTTAATGCGAGCTGTTTATAATGTTAACAACACATGGTTCACTTAATCAATAGTTTAAAATAGAGTGGCAAATATTAAATAGTAAATAACCTATTTTTAAGTAGGTACAAGAAACCTATTTATTTTGACATTTAAACCACATCAGGCAAATTTTGTTTGTATTATTGTCGTCGTTGTTTTCGTAAGGATGTTGTACTTGGCGTTTAGTATGTTCATCGGCTCCAAACAATGCGTCTTTGATTCACATCGCTTCTTGCTGATCGCTAGTCATTCTTCCAGTACGTGTTGTCCGTGATGACACAGCTCATTCGAGGAAGACAGAGAGATTGGTTTTATTGTTTCATTGTTTATATCTTAAGCATTCTGGTTGAGTCCCAGTGTTCCAAAAGATGACTTGTAGACTTTCTCTTTAATAAGTCGGTTTCTTTAAAGTATAACCTTCGAAGTAGCTTACAAGTTAAAAGTTTGGCACTAGTGATGACTTCATTGCTGATCGGGTAATACAACTAAATTTATGGAGAAATATAAGTTATTCTGTTAATAAAGAATGAAATATTAGCATTAAACCCGTTGTGTTTGTTTTATCCACTTTTCCTCGTATTTCATCAAATATATATATATATATATATATATATAATATGTGTGTGTGTGTGTGTGTGTGTGTGTGTGTGTGTTTATGTATGTATATATATATCTTAATAAATGTATATATATATATATCCTTGCTAGCGGCATGACAAGATGATGATTATGAAATATATATATATATATATATATATATGTATGTATATATATATATGTGTGTGTGTGTGTGATTGTGTGTGTATGTGTGTGTATACGTACATATATGACTGTTTGTGTGTATGTGTATGAATATGTACATGCTTGTAAATATACATGCATATATATATGTATATACTTGCATGCATATATATATATATATACACACACACATACATACACACACACACGCACACAAACACACACGCACAAATACATATATGTGTGTAAGCGTGTGAATGTGAGCCAGTGTTTGTGAGTGCATGACTATATATATATATATATATATATATATGAATGAACGAGTGTATATATATGTATATGTATATACGTGTATATATATATATATATATACTTATGCCCATGTACATATAAATGTGTATATATATATATGTATCTGTAAGCGTATATATATATATATATATATATAAAGTTAAACTCATCAGATGTAATCCATTATATATTTATTTCAACAATCTGTTGGCATAGATCGCTTCTTCAGATGGCGAACCATTTTCAGTGGACGTTAACCGTTAGTCTTGGGAAAGAAAGTTGATCTTACTTTTGATATATCAGGATATATATATATGTGTATATATATATATATATGTGTGTGTGTGTGTGTGTGTGTGTGTGTGTGTGTGTGTGTGTGTGTGTGTGTGTGTGTTAGATAAAAACCAACCAAGACTGAATTCGTGTTCACTAAGAAAGAAATCACTGAAATAAATTTCAGTTTTCTTCAAAGCAGTCAAAATTCAGCGATTTTAACTTGGTCGAAGAACCTTTGAACGTTTGATACGGCCGTCGTAGATAGGTTAAATTTTCTCAACCCTTTTAAATTCGGTACACCTGAAGTGACTATGGTGGACCTGTACTTACGTAACCATGATTTTTGCAATAAACTTCTTTCCTAAAATATTGTTGCTGCTGGGGAAAATATTGAAGAATTCCGTAATTATTTGTTTAAACATCTTTTTCTGCACATTTATTTATTCGATAAGATGTTCACCTGCGCACACATGTTCATTTGAATTTTCAAAAATTCCCGATACTTTTTTAATACCATACTTTATATATACATATATATATATATGTGTGTGTGTTTGTGTATATATATATATATATATATATATTGAAAATCAACAGAAACGGCACATTGTGTTGAACTTTTATTAAAGTAATATGCATAAAATATTTTAAGTAAATTATAATTTTGTGGAGTTTGCTTTCGAAATGTACCTCCTTTTATAAATCGAACAAATTCTCAATGCAACGGACTCTGATCTACTAATTAGAATAACTTATAATTTCCTAAACATCAATATAGTCATGAATTGCCACAACAATTGGAATTCAACGGACTCAAAACTCCTAATATATATATATATATATATATATATATATATATATATATATATATAAGTAACGAGGGTGACTTGAAGGCTACTTTTTCAATAGTTACTACACTAAGGAATATGGAAGGGATCTCCTACTTTCCCTTAATTGCTCTTCTTTACCCTTGATACGTGCCTTATAATGGTGAGTGATAAGCAAGGAAGTATCATGTACCTTTTTGGAGTCTTTGATATGACTCGACCAGGGATTGATCCCTGGTCTCCCTGACGTTGGTGAACACTCTACCCATAGACTTATGGGCAGGTATATATATATATATATATATATATATATATATACAGCTGTGACTTCTTTAGAGAATTCATTGCCGTTATTCTCTTAGATTCGGAAAGAAGATCATTCTGCGCCAATATTCCCAGGGATCTGGACATTTCTGCCTTTGAAATTTACAATTTCATAAATAGATGAGACGTTCACAAGCAGATCATTTATGTTACTCAGTTTTATTCACATTTATACAATCATTCTTTTTGGCCTTGTAACAAACAATTTTATTTTCAGTAATATTCATACTCTTTTCTTCTAATTTTCCTTCTTTTCTTTCCGTATGTTTTCTCATATATATATATATATATATATATATATATATATATATATATATCGGTTCATGTATCTCACAGTCTGAGTCAGTGTGTTCGAATCTATCTATCTATCTATCTTCTTAATTTTCAATTTGCCTTCCTCTTCACTATATCTTTGCACTTTTACTTATGTATGTATGTATGTATGTATGTATGTATGTATGTATGTATCTATATATATATATATATACCGGGACATTGGCCCAGCGGTTAGAGTGTTCGCCAATGGCCCGGGAGACCTGGGTTCAATCCCAGGTCGAGTCATACCAAAGACTTTAAAAATGGTACTTGATACCACCTTGCTTAACACTCAGCATTATAAGGTACGGTTCAAGGGTAAAGTGGAGCAATCCTGGGAATGGAGTAGCGCCCTTCCCTACACCTTGGTGTAGTAGCTATCGAAAAGGGAGCCTTCGGGTCACCGTCGACTATGGTCGCTAACTTTACTATATATATATATATATATATATATATATATATATATATATCCCCACCATTTATTTTAATCTGTCTTTATCCTCACTAAGTCTGGTCTATCTATTAATTTACGAAGCTCTTTGCTTCGATGTAGCACAAGGCCGAATGAATGGGGCGCCAATGAGACTCGAACTCACTCGTGTAGGTTTGCTAGTCTAGCATGCCTACCGTTACACCAACAAAGGTGCCCTGATCTATCTATCTATCTATCAATCTATCTATCCCCCTCATTTATTTTAATCTATCTTTATTCTCACTAAGTATGTTAGTATTTATGTATCTATCCATGAATCTATCTATCTATCTATCTATCTATCTATCTATCAAAGCTTTATTCCCATGATATTGGGCTTCTAACAGAAGACTGAGCTTGTCTCATGTTGAAACCCAAATCGGATTGCCCCCGCCCTTCGTTTACCTGCCACAATAGCCTTAGTGTTGGGGACAGTAACTTTATTGACGCACTGTCAAATAACTAGATGGAAATGGCCGATAGTGGATGACTAGAGAGAAAACAGAAATAAAAACATTTCTTCGCAGTACCCCGATAGCGATGGCCATTAAATACGCAGATTTATTTATACACGCAATAAGGAAAAAAAAATGTTTACTTGAACAAACACCTGTATTCACACAATACCGACTCCCGTATATTATTTTTATGGATTTAAGCACCCCATGTAAATGTGTTACTATAATATATAATATATATATATAATATATATATATATATAATATATATATATATATATATATGGACGTATGTTTAATCATTTAATTAGTCAATGATATAAATATATATATATATATATATATATATATATATATACAAAACACCTTTATAGAGTTGACCCTAAGTAGAATGTACAATATTTACGATCTTCTCTAACATCTAATAAACACACACACACACACACACACACACACACACACACACACATACATATATATATATATATATATATATATAATATATATATAATATATATATATATATATATATATATATATATATATATATATATAAGAATAACCTAGCCAATAACGATACATCACAGTGTGTTTTTTATTTGAGAAATGCACTTAAACATATCTTAAGAAATATAAGAAATATGCCTTGCAGCAATTCGTGTGTGTGCGTGTGTGTTTTTATCTATCTATCTATCTATCTATCTATCTATCTATATATATATATATATATATATATATATATAAATATATATATATATATATAAAGATACGATAATAAAACAGGATAAAAAGCACAACTCTAAGCTTCTGGTTGTTGATCATCAGATCAGCTATCATTTATCACATTAAATATAATATTATATATAATATATAATTATATATATATATATATATATATATATATATATATAAATATATATATATATATATCGACAATTTTATATATATATATAATATATATATATATATATATATATATATATATATATATATATGTATATATTCCAAATTAAGAACCTGACTATATAATAAATTGTCGACTTTTAAGAATATTGTAATATCCTCAATGTAGCAGATGAAGAGAATAATATAAAGGGAATAATAAAACAGGACAAAAATTTACGAACCTAAGTTTATCGTTGTTGCTCATCAGATAAGCCTGTATTCAAGACATCTGTTCATATTTATGCCAGATTAAATGTGTG
>CAUZXS010002241.1:52500-137364 GCA_963585895.1 Sepioteuthis lessoniana
CAGGAATATTTAACATCAAGCTTCGTCTAAAAAATTCAGACAACAAATAGTAAATACTTATGTACATATCCACAAATATTTACTTACAGAAAATCGGCCATTTTATCCATTTAGATTTGATTTATCATATTACGTGTCTCTCAACTTACATGCATATATATATATATATATATATATATGTGTGTGTGTGTGTGCGCGTGCGTGCGTGTGCATGTGCGTGTGTATCAGTTACTTTACATCTGTGTATCGAAATCTCGGAACACAGTAAAGGGTTTTACGAAGAGGCTGTTTCTTGATCTGGTATTCCCACGATGTGACGAAAAACCAACAATGTCTGCGGGAATTTTTAAGATAATATTGCATCTCTCCGAGTTAGAGGTAATCGTACCGTCACTCTGAAATCATGCTTAACCTTTAAGTCATCATCTTTTAAAGGTTTTTTTAGTTGCACAGCTGTTAACGTTCTTTTCTTTTAGAGCAGTGAGTAGTATAATAATAATAATAATGTTCTGATTCTAGTGAAAGACCATCCGTTAACGCAGCTGTTAAAAGTCGCCAGGAGGAAAAAATTATTTGCTATCAAGTAGATTGATTCTGTCGTTCCGGCTGCACATTGGGGGTAAAAAAAAATGAAAAGATGTACATTCTTCGATTTTGCCAGAGTGTCCAACAACAGTGGAACATGAGGGTAATAGTTATACCAAAAGTTATTGGTGCATGTGGAACGGTCCTCAAAAGTTTGGAAACGAGACTGGAGGAAACAGAAATTAGAGGAAGACTGGAAGCCACGCAGAATATAGCATTGTTTAGATCGACTAGAAACCACAGAAGAATCCTTGAGAACTAGAGGGACTTACTCTCACTCAGGCTCCAGTGTAAAACCACCAGCTAATGGTAGTGTGAAAAACTCGCAAAGAGTATAATAATGATAATAATTTTGGGAGGTGCCCGTGGTGTAATGGTTATCGTCGTAGGAAATGGACACGGCGGCACGAGTTCAAATCCTGGACGAGTCTGATTGCATTTCCCATTGCACTAATACCCTTGGGAAAGGTGTGAATCCAATTATACTCCCTCCAGCTATGGGTAAATAGTAGGGCAGACTAGGTCCTTCAGCTTTGGTGAGGCAACTAGTCTAGGAGGAAAACTCTGAATTCAAACCTGTTAAACTCCGCTTAAAAAATTGACCACGTGTCATATCCTGCTCGAGCGGAGGGGGTTGGTGAATAGGATACTTTTTTGAAACGATTCCATAAGACTTGGTAAAGAGATTGGTGGATTTAGACATCGGAGGACGAGCAAAGACTATCCAAAATATAGAATTCATGAGGTCAGCAAGAATACTGATAAGAGTCCTACAGACTTGAGGAAACTTGCAGTCACTCAGACTCCAGTGAAAGACCATCAGTTAACCTATTGTGAAAAACTTGCAAGGAATCCGAATAGTAGACTTTGCTGTTCGAGGTAATTACGGGGTAAAACTGAAAGAAATTGAAGAGAGAGTAAGTACTTAGACCTTGCCAGACAACAAAAAAAAACATAGAACATGAAAGTGACGGTGATACCAATTGTTATTAGTGCACTTGGTACATTCCCCAGAGGATTGATTATTGGACTTGAGGGCTTGGAAATAAGAGGATGAGTTAAGATCATCCAAATGAAAGAATACTGAGAAGAGTCCTGGAAACTGGAGGTGACTTGCTGTTTTTTGACTCCTGTGCCAAACCATCAGTTAACGCTGATGTGAGAAACTCTTAAATTAGTAAAATGATAATATGTATGTATGTATATATGTATGTATGTTAGCGAACAGCTGAGATATTGAATAAGGTCACAAACACAGCTCTGGGTAAAAGTCGAATTCCTTGCTAATAACTTTCGAGACTTTCTTGTTAACCATTATAAGGTATACACGTATCTGAGTGCTTCTTT
Source organism: Sepioteuthis lessoniana (assembly GCA_963585895.1). NCBI lineage: Eukaryota > Metazoa > Mollusca > Cephalopoda > Myopsida > Loliginidae > Sepioteuthis > Sepioteuthis lessoniana. The sequence continues at coordinate 54,433 of CAUZXS010002241.1, forward strand.
TTATTTGCATAGCTTAAGTGAGGTACAGGGCACTTTGTGAGAATCGAAATATTTTGTAATTGCCTTGCTAAAGTACACTACCAGACGCATCCTTGTTGATGGAAATATACACCCCTTGGTATATATAAGGAAAGTGTATTTAATTATATTTCGTGAGCGTCATTCATATTACAGTAGATGCTTAGTCACATCTTAAAAATCACCAATTGTCTGCATCCGAAATGTCTTGCATTCATTTTAGCTTGTTTAGAAATAATTATTATTTTTTAAAAAAGATGTAAGTATAATTATATAGCCATTGGGAATCCAGTAGAAATTCGAGTGAATTAGGGAATAGAATAATATAGAATAGTGAATTAGACGAATGAAATTTACAGAATAGAATTATAGAATATTGGGAATACGAATTATAGAATATTGGGAATACGAATTATAGAATATTGGAAATACGAATTGTAGAATATTGGGAATACGAATTATAGAATATTGGGAATACGAATTATAGATTATTGGAAATAGGAATTATAGAATATCGGAAATACGAATTATAGAATACTGGAAATACAAATTATAGAATATTGGGAATACGAATTATAGATTATTGGAAATAGGAATTATAGAATATCGGGAATACGAATTATAGAATATTGGAAATACGAATTATAGATTATTAGGATTACGAAATAGAGAATCTGAGAATTAATTAATTTTTTTTTTAATTTATAGCGGACTTTTTTGTCCTCATCTCGGTAGTTTTTGTGTTGTTTCTTCATTCACTACGTTTCGGCCAAATTTCACCTCTGGCCTTCTTCAGGTGATTTTTTTCGCGACCTCGGAGAGGAATGCTGAGTCTTCTAACCGTATTCCCAGTAATTACTGCCTTCCAGAGTTGTTGTTTATCATACCACGTTTTGAAGATAGCGGTTTCAAATCCTACCTATGCCGGCCAGAGGTTTACTTGGTCAAAAACCTGGTGCGATAGACAACAACTATGGAAGGTCAAAAACGTGGTGCGATAGACAACAACTATGAAAGGCAGTAATTACTGGGGATACAGTTACATGACTCAGCATTCCTATCCGAGGTCACGGAAAAAAAATCACCGAAAGAAGGCCAGAGGTGAAATTTGGCCGAAACGTAGTGAAAGAAGAAACAACGCAAAAACTACCCAGATGAGGACAAAAAAGTCCGCAATAAATTAGATAAAAAGAAAAAAATTCTCAGATTAAGAAGCCTCATCGCAAAATGATTCCTATTAAAGACGAAATAGAGAATGTTTGAATCATAGAATACACCTTAATAAAATAGAAACTAGTTTGATTGGTTGATTTGAACGGTATGTCAAACTGTGTAGGATTATTTTATGCCTAAAACTTAAGGAATCACATTTATTGTACATCTATATTCATAATTTTATGCATAAAAATTATTTTTACACAGTTATAAGTCAAGTATTGCTATCAAATACAAATAAATTGCACACCGTTGTATGGTTGCAAGCATTTATATGAAATACTAATATTACATGGTTTCAATCGGCTCATTGGCCTACTGGGTAGAGTGTTCACCACTGGTCCGGGACACCTGGGTTCAATTCCAGGTCGCGTCATACCAAAAAATTTTAAAATGGTACTTGATACCTCATTGCTTAACACTCAGCAATATAAGGTACGTATCGAGGGTAAAGTGGAACAATCCAGGGAAAAGAGTAGCGCCTTCCTTTACACCTCGATGTGGTAGCTTTGGAAAAGGGAGCCTTCTGGTTGCCCTCGATTACGGTCACTAACTTTACTTTTATATGGTTTCAAGTATTTATTTGCTTTTAATAACAGAGCGGACAAAATTAGACATATACCTCTTAATAGAGTATATATGCAGGAAATAGTACAGACTGTTCGAGTTCTCTGCTGAACTGAAGTTTTTTTTTCTCAAAGTAACCCTTATCAAGGTCACCTGGCAAACATAAGCGAAGGATTAATAAATAACGAACCATAAATAAGGATGTTACTGACGAATTTTACAAAACGTCGTTGGCTGATTGGTTGTTTCCTTGGTTGGTTGGCACTTTATTACATATCAACCCTTGTGGATTATTCAATACCAAACCATATATGCGTGGGTGAGATAATATATATATATAGAGAGAGAGACAGAGACAGACAGACAAACAGACAGAAAATAGAGATTGAGAGATATTTCTAAGCGAATAGATTTAAGATAACTTTATTTTAAAAAGAGTAGTCAGAGCAAGCAGTTAAATGGTTACTAAGTTTTATTATGTAACACTTATCCTTCTATTTAGCAAGTATTCCTGTGTAATATTAATAATCACTACACTGTTGTGTGGTTTCAAAAAACTATCAATAATAATCCGTTATTGGTTCGGTTATTTGATTTAATGGCATATCAACACTTGATGGTTATCTAATGCCAAACACTGTTATATATATATGTGTGTGTTTTGCTCGCGAAGTTTGTAGATAACCGTATTAAACGAGCCAGAGGTCATTGGTTTTCACACAGAAAATAGTTTCAATTATTTCGATTTAACATTAGTAATTTTACTTATTAAGGTTTGATTTGGTTTCTTTGTTTAATGGCATATCAACCTATGTAGGTTATTTAATACCAAAGCCATTTTCCTAGAAGAACAGTAGTGTTACTATTCAACCCATAGTTGGAAGGATAAGGGGGTTCATACCTTTCTCAAGGGTATTTGCCCGAAAGTGAACGTGATAACGCGACTGGAATACGAACTCGCTAACTACGATTCCGTAGTCTATCGCTTTAACCATTACCCCACGAGGACACCCCCTCTTTACTTATTAAGTGTTCCGATCTAGTTTGATATAAATCATTTCTAAGCGAACAGTTGAATCATTTCAAGTATTGCTATCTATACTAATTATAATAATAATTATAAGTATAATAATAATTTTTAATATTATTCAATTGTTTGCACATAGTTGAATTGTTATAAATAATAGTATAATAAATGATAGATTAGTTCTATGGGACCCTAACGCGGGGTCCGAGTGGATCAGTGAGTAATAGCAATGAAGGGATGCTCTATATTTCCCAAAGCTCTGGGAGTAGAGCCATACAATCAGATACAATTAAGTGCCATATACAAGACACTTGTTGGGTAGGGTGGAGGTGTTATTCCTCTGAAAAGCTGCACTCATTGTATTCTAAAGGCCCAGTCGACCGGTTGGCAAAGCAAAAGAATGGGGCTTAGGTAGATGGGGTGTTAATTTGTTTAGTTCCGTAGGTTGTGGGATTTGGGTTTAGTACATCTGACTCCATTTGTTTATTTGTTTTTTACCCCAATAAATTAGTTGGCGTCTTCTTTGTAAATGAAAACTGCAAAAGAATTACTGAAGGAAGGGAGAAAAGAGACTAAGATACTTTTTAGATATCAGCTTCATTCTGAGTCTCCTACGGCTACTTTGTAGCGATGAGATGTCTTCCTAGACAATTTGAGAACAGTCGCATCCCCCCCAAAAAGGCGTTAAAATGCACTAGTTTTTTTCGGTGGTTGATAAGCCAAAATTCAGTGTATTTTGAAGGGGGTGATAATTCCAACTGGTGTTTTTAATATAGGCTGCTGCAAGAGGAGACGCGGTCTAATACCAAGTACAAGACTTGGGTGAAAACATGCGCTGACAGCAAGAAGGCGATGGAAAGAAGGTCCGTCAAGTATCCTAGATATGACACTAAAAAAACGGATGGTGAGGCTCAAGTTATGCTGGAGCTTTGGGGAATGCAGGGTACCCCTTCGTTGGTATCACTCTGGCCCCGAGTGGTAGAAGCTAATAGGGTGCTATCTATGGGTCAAATGGTAATGTTTGACATTTAAACAGCGTACTTTGCCATTTAGACTGAGTTCAAACAAATGACGTGCTAAACTGAATTGCTTGAGGTAGAACTGTTTAATCATTTAACTGTGGGTAAACAAATGACTGAGGTTTCATTGAATTGTTGGTGTTAAATGGAAATACCTGGAAAATATTTAAGAGTGAGCAAACGAATGATTAATAGTAAATATAATTATTCGAATAAGATTGAAATATGTGAAACCATTTAACTGTGAGCCAAAAATGAGCTCACTCTCGTTTAAAAATGTAAACCACAAAATGGGTTTATAAATCAAATATTAAGTATGTATAAAAAAGATTTGGTATTAAATAACCTACAATGGTTGATATACCATAAAAATCAAACCAGACCAAGACCAATTAGGTAGTTAGAACCTCCGCTGCTCTTCTACAAGTATAGTTTAGGAATTAAATAACAGACGAAGGTTGATATACCATTAAATAGAATATTCATGTGACAAGCGGCAAATTTTCACATTCTGATATTTTTCCTTCTCCTCGACCGGTTACCTAATCAAAGCTTAAGAACTCTTCCCTGCTATTTATCCAGAGATGATAGGGAGAATAGATGGATTCATGCCTTTACCAATGCAATAATTGCAAAGTGAAACGCAATCAGCCTTGTCCAAGATTCGAACTTGAGTCCCTAAGTTCATTTTCTGTGACGCTAACCTCTTAGTCCACTTCCAGTCACCACGTATGCTGAGTTATATTATTGATTTGATAATATTCATTACTTCTACGAAAAATGGGTGGAGACATTTTTCCGTGACCATTGAGATTTCATACCGAGTAATTCCCCTAAATAGCTTCTTAGAGCAATGGAGGTTACTTGTAGGGTCCTATCTCACACCCATATTTATAAATTGCTAACAGAAATGAACATCCTATAGTTGACATGTTATTGAATTTATAAGATGGCTCTAACTGAACCGGGGAATTTGGACACAGTTCACTATTTCCAATGTCTGTCCCGGCTATGGTTAGACCAGCCATACCAATAAGATTAAAGTATCAAATACGAGGATCATTAAATAAGTTTCCAGACTTTTTTCGTATGGGCACTTTTATTGATAGTACAAACATGAAACTCTAGTCTCATTCGAACTAATCTCCTCCGGCTGCAATGCACTTGTTGTACCGTTCCAACAACTTCTGGAGGGCCCCATGGAAGTCCTCTTGTGTGAGCGTGTCAATGACCTTCATCACAGCCTCTTTCATCTCCTCAATTGTCTCATAACGACAGCCTCTGAGCTTAGAGAATAACCAAAAGTCACAGGGAGCAAGGTTTGGACTATAGGGTGGGTGAGGAACTGTCTTGATGTGGACTGGTGCATTGTCCTGGTTGAAATGCCACTGAGCCGATTTGAAGAGTTCTGGCCTCTTCCGACGGAATCTCTTCCTGAACTCCCTTAAAACCTAAACATAGTAACCCTAACCCTAACCAGTTGGCCAATCAACTCTGGTGTATTGACTTCCTTACTTCTCCCACAACTCTCATCATCTCTCACAGACTCTCTGGCTTCCTTGAATCTCTTATGCCACTCAAAAACACATGCTCGATTCATACAATATGCTCCAAAATAAGTCTGAAGCATTCCATACGTTTCTGTGACATTTTTCCATGTTTATAACATGATTTTATTGCATATCGTTCTTCTAAAGTGTCAGATTGAAATTTTTGTAATTCACCAGCATTGACAATCAGGGTTTAGTAGGGTGTATTCCAATTCCTACTGTAGCTGTTAATTTGAAGCTGAAATCATAAAACTTGGTCAGTCATCTCATAAGATGTATAGCAATAACATAACTGAATTTACGACAATTTTAAATGCCTGTACAAGAAAAGTCTGGAAACTTATTGAGTTCACCACGTATTAATCCTTACAAACAGAGCGCTTGGTATACAAAAGTAGATACCCAAGACGGAGTGATTTCTGTCTGGTACGTCTATGACATTACAGATTATAAACAATATTCATTTATAATGTTATATTATTAATATTTTGCCACGGATTGGATGCGAAACAAAGTCAATTGATTTTTTGACAATTTTTTGAAAACTTGTCAAAAAATCAATTATTTTTCTAATGATTTCAAGTGACTTCAATTCCTAGTCACCTTGTCGTCGGGCCTTAAAATATGGCGTGGAGGTACCCGAGGCGTAATGGTTATCGTCGTAGGAAATGGACACGGCGAAACGAGTTCAAATCCTAGACGAGACTGATTGCATTTCACATAGCACTAATACCCTTGAGAAAGATATGAATCCAATTATATTCCCTCCAGCTATGGGCAAATAGTAGGGCAGACTCGGTTCTTCCGTCTTAGTGAGGCAACTACTCTGACTTCAAACCTATTAAACTCTGTTTAAAAATTGACCTTGTGTCATATCCTGCCCGAGCGGTGGTGTTGGTAAATATGATAAAATACGGCGTGTCCTCTGCTGTGAGGTAAGACCCCCGCCAAAAATGCAACTGATTGTGAAGATCTAGTTCGGGAGATGTTGGGGGAGTACAGAGAACCCCTTTATTGGCATTACTCCCAAGTCCACTACAGCTTCAATTAGTCGTATCTGTCCGGGTCTCATCTATGGTCAAATTGATGGTTTTAAATGCATGTTCGATTGGAACTTGTGAAAAAAAAATAATTAAGAAAGAGCTACACAAAAATGTCAATATGAATGTACAATGAATGTGATTCCCTAACTTTAAGCATAAAATAACCCTATGCGTTGACATGCCATTAAAAATCTTATAAATTAATTAGTTCCTCGTGAGTTTGACGGATATCTTTCAGTCATAGCCACTTTTTTTACGTTATTCTTTTTTTTTAATACGCTGTTTTTTTAAGAAACCATTAACTATTAGAAACTGAGAAACCGTTATTTATGCCGCTTCTTTGAAGTACATATACGCGAGCAGTTTGAATTCTGGCTGGGTAATTCCAATTTCTTTTCTGCTGTTTCCAAGCAAAAATGTTAGTTAAGTTAGTATTTTTGTTGTTTGGGTTTTATGGTATATCAACCTTTGTAGGTTATTTAATACCAAATCTATTTTATACAAATAAACAGTTCTATTTCAAACAATTCAGTTAAGCATAAGTACAGATTTTTATTGTCAAAAACATTTCTATTTCAACCTATTCAGTTTAGTCAAACAGTTCTAATTCAAATAATGTAGTTTAGAATATGTATAGTCTTTTGCTTACGCACAGTTAAATGTCAAAACTGTACAATTTCGAAAAAATCAGTTTAGCGTAGTACAGTTTCCTTATCAAAAACAGTTTCATTTCAAACAATTCAGTTTAGCTTAAGTGCGGGGTCTACATATCAAAACAGTTCTATTTCAAACAATTCAGTTTAGGATGAGCTAGTTAAGTTAATAAATCACAAATTACAATATTTTAAACAACTTTTCCCGCCAGGTTCATGGACATGAAGAGCTCAGGATCCAAAAGGTTAACTATTTTCATTATAGAAGTTATTTCTCTGGTTAGAAAAATTGGAAAAAATATTTTTTTAACAAAATTTTTCCATTACTTATGACAATAAAATAGATTTTCATACATGTTTTCGACGATTTTTTCTACTGAATTCTAACGACTTCAAATCCTGATGAGACACAGCTTTGCCATGACCATGAAAAATAACAGGGACACTCTCATTATCATGGCCAGCTCTACGTTGGTTCGATCTTAAAATAACAATTTCGTGTCAACATTCAATGAGAGAAGTTTTAAGGTTGTGTGCCAAGAAGTCCTACTATACTAAGAATTACGATATGTGCTAAGCTTTTTGTATCAGAATATTTTTTCAGTAAAGCTACTTTTTCAAACATATAGAGCACACATATCCGGGTGTAATGAATTTTGACCCGGAATGCACTTTTCTAAATCACTATTATCTAAGAATAATTATATTATTTAATTTTGGTTAATGAACAATCTATTATTATCAATATTATTTATACATTCTGATTGCTTTTCATTTTGATAAATAGCTAATTAAAATATTTTAGATGTTCAGCGATTTGTCTTTCTGCAATGGCTTGATTTGGTATCTTTGTTTAATTAAATATCAAACTTTGTGGGGTATTTGATGCTGAAGCAGTCCTTGTAGAATGACTGTATTGCTACTTTTTAACCCATGGGTGAAGGGATAAAGGCATTTCTACCTTTCCGAAAGATATTAGTCTGGAAGTGAACGTAATAGTGCGAATCGGGCTCGAACTTGCTATCTATGAAGTCAAAGTCCAGCTCATTAGCCACTACTCAATAGGTACACCCCTAAAAGATGTGTAAACGAATAGTTAAGTAGGTAATTATTTTTAAACAATTTGTTCGAGCTCATTTGTCTGCACACGATTAAATAGTTTCTTGTATTGCTATTTGACGTTTGTAATTCAATTTATCAATTATACCCATGTAATATAAATAATTGGGATATAGCTGTATACTTTTAAATATCGACTACAAATAATAATCATTAGTGAATGATAGAATTGCTCGGTTTGACCTATAGATGAGACCCTAACTGGTACTTTCAATCTGATTATTAGCAAGGAGTCCAGAATAAAGGGACTTAAAGGTTTTTTTTAAGTAAATAACCTAAGTCTATACTCTACTTTGATATCATAGATATAGAACGTTTTTAACGATATTAGCTTCATCTACCTCATGGGCATATCTTCATAACACACAGTGAGAATCGAATTCATCACTTTTGGTATAGTCTGCGAAACTATATTGCAAACTGTGATAACATAGCTTGTTTTATCCAAATTATTTACATTGATGCTTTGTTGCTTTATCCACTTAAAAGCATTTCAATACTTAATGGGTTATTTAATGACTAAATTTGATTAATTTGTGAATATTTGATCGCAATCATGACTATCATAACCTTCTTTTTCAATGTTCCATTACATTTTTTAATTGAACTATTTCGTTTGTCTGCACACAGTTGTTTTGTTTCAAGTATTTTAATCTAACACTAATAATTTGCAAGCAGTTATATTGATTCAATTACCTAAAAATAATAATCTTTTGAAAACATAAGCCAATAGGCTGGGGCCGAAGAATTCAGAATGTAGCTCCACGGAGGGATAAGCCCACCCCTCCTAATTCGTCTCCTGGATATGACATTAAACAATCGAATGATGTGGCTACAGTAATTTGAGGAATGCGGAGTCCTCCTGAACTGCCATTGCTCCCAGGTCCACTCTGGCCCGGAGTGGTAGCAATTGATGTGGTTCTGTTTATAGGTCAAATAGAACTGCTTGACTCTTCAACTATGAAAACAAATGACTTATTATAAACTGGATTATTTGAAATAGAAGTTTTTGATCATTTAACAGTATGGAAACAAATAACTGAAGTTTAATTGTATTGTTAATTATACATAGCTATATTTCAAACTATTTAACTTTAGTTAATGCTAGATTGATTGTTAGAAATAGATCTGTCTGATCATTTAGCAGTCTGCATCTACAAAATGTGTTTACAAATCCTATATATTTCATCATCATCATCATCATGTTCGTGATGCTCGTCCTGCTTTTGCCCAGCCATATGTGGGGGTCCACAGGAGTACATCACTTATGAGCTCGTCCCTGCTTCTCCAGCAGTGTCCTGCATGTCTGGTTTGTCTAACTTGGATAGTTTTCGTGATAGGAGGCAGGTGGCAGTATAGTTGGTGCCTTGTGGAGTGTTGCCGCCAGGACTTGTTCAATATTGCTCGCAGCATTCTTGTGTAATTGCTGTCTAGCATCTTCTACAGCCGGTTAGATAGCGTCCATGTAGTGCATCCACGGAACCTCTCTGAAACTAGTAGACAAATTCACCTACTTAGGAAGCAGTTTCTAATCAACTGAAAAGGACATCGACACGCGGCTAACGAAGGCATGGACAGCTATCGATAGGTTATCGATCATATGGAAATCAGATCTGACCGATAAAATGAAACGCAGTTTCTTCCAGGCAGCTGTCGAATCGATATTGCTGTATGGATGCATGGATATATATTCAATGTGTAAAAACAGGATTTGTCATTATATAATCAATGTTGGTTGATGTGTCATAAAACCAAATCAAACTAACCGTCGTAAGGAATTGTGTCAATTATCAACTCTCAATACAAATAATTTGCACACAGTTAAATATTTTCTAGATTTCCTAAAATTTATAATTATAACTTAAAAAGTTATTTGTGCCATATAGTTATATACTTTTCTGGTTTTTTATTAAATACAAAGGATTTTTAAGTGGTCTGTTTGACCCATGGATTGGACTTTAACAGATACTACCATTTGGGTTGGTTTGGTTTGTTGGGTTTTATGGCATATCAACCTTTGTAGGTTATTTAACGCCAAATCCATTTTTATGTAAAAAATCTGTTCAATTTAAAACAATTCTGTTTAGCATATGTACACAGTTTAATTGTCAAAAACAATTCTATTTCAAACAATTCAAGCAGTTATATGTAACAATTCAGTTAAGTGTAAATACAGTTTTAATGTCAAAAAACAGTTCTATTTCAAATAATTCAGTTAAGCATAAGCAAGCAGTTTAAATGTAAGTACGGTTTACTTGTCAAAAACATTTCTATTTCAAGCTATTCAGTTTACTCAAACAATTCAGTTTAGCATAAGTATGCTGTTAGTTCTATTTTACCCATAGATAGGGTCCAGTCAGGTGCTACCACTCCGGGCCTGAGTGGACCTTGGAGCGATGGCAATTAAGGGGTTCTCCATATTCCCCAAAGCTCCAGGACTGCTGGAACCTCACCATCAGATTACCATTTTGGGTCAGCGTGGACTTCATCAATAAATAAAGCTTAATGTAATACTCAAGACATTCTTCAGTGGGGATCGATCTTAATTATTTACCAGGCATACAGCCAGAGTATTTTAAACTCCGCCAACAAAGTAGCCTTTACTTCGAGGTTTTCCGTTTTATTTTGGCAAGTTTTAATGAACTAAGTTTAATTGATTTGGTACTTACTCGCAACTGAGTACAGAATACGGCACACTATCAATTCTTCAATGAAGTACAGCTGGTAAAAATTCTGCGTTTTTTCTTTGATTCCAAACCGATGGTATACGAATGAAATAACCCATGCAGTTTGATATGCCATTAGAATAAGAAACAAAACTGACGTTATAAAGACATTCGTGTTAAAAACACTCATCATTTGGAAGTTAGTGAAACCCAATTCAGCAGCACCTGATGCCTTTGCCAAGGTCATGAAGGTGACGAAACTCACTAGACAATGAGATGCCGTGCTCGCCTGATACTCTTCAAGTGCTACTCGCTGGATTTGCCGAGTTTGTGAAGGTGAGGAACCTCACTAGACTGTGAGATGCCGAGCTCGCGTGATACTCTTCAAGTGCTACTCGCTGGATTTGGCGAGTTTGTGAAGGTGAGGAACCTCACTACACTGTAAAATGCTGAGTCTGCCTGATACTCACTTACTACTACTCGCCTGATTTACAGAGGTCGTGAACTGTGATATGCTGAGCTAACCTCTTAATGCTACGCAACAGATCTTACTCTATTACTTGCAGCACCGCCTAAGAGCCTACCTAATCTTGTCTGATCGTCGAGTTTTTTGTAACCCGAGTGACATTTCCTTAAATCTCTGGTTGGTTTGATTTGATCAACTGAACCCTCACAGCACAACATAAAATGTTTGGTCACTTTCACAGTTTTATGGTTTTTCAATCACCCTCGGTGTAAAGTTGATAGGATTTCCCGTAGCGTTGTGCGAAACATGTTGGATTGTCAAATCGTTATAAGCGAGATCGAACTCCGGTCGCACCATTTAGTTCACTTTCTGACTAATAGCTTGAGTCTGAACCCCCTTATCCCCCACCAGCTATGGGTTAAATATTACCTCTGCTGTTCTTCTCTACAATGGATTTGGCATTAAATAAACGTCAAAGATTGATATGGCACTAAACAAAGAAACCGAACCAAACCAAACAGAGTAAAGCAATGCAAAACGTGTTAGGGCACCAACTTCATTGACACTACAAAACACTGCAGCTACTTTTTGCAGCTTAAACGCTCTGCACAAAAACACTGGAAAAATTTTGACTCACAATAAAATAGAATAAAAGCAATTAGAGTTTTTTTTAAAAACATACATTTCTTTCTTATTTTTGTCGGATTCGTACAGCAAAATTTTAATGAAAACGAATTTAAAACTGTGCTCTAAAAAGAATATTCACCACTGAATAAGTTTTTCTTGAACATAACGTTGAGTTATTAACAAGTGTTAATTTTTCAAGGATGTCAAGAATCTGAATTTTTGTGTTTTTCGACTAATGTTGATCATAAGGTGATTTTATAAAAACTATTTGGCGTATGGTCGTAGAAATAACCCTACTGTTATCAATTCAGATGAAAAGCATTCGTTTTCGTCCAGTTTTATGGCATACCAACCATTATGGGTTTTTAATGTTATACGGTCACCTACCACCTATCACGAAAAATATCCAAGCTAGACGAACCAGACATGCCGGACACTGCTGGAGAAGCAAGGACGAGCTCGTAAGTGATTTACTTCTGTGGACCCCTGCATATGGCCAATCAAAAGCAGCACGACCAGCTCGAACATACATACAGCAGCTATGTGATGATACGGGATGTAACCCTGAAGACCTGCCAGAGGCGATGAACGATAGGGAGACGTGGAGAGAGAGGGTCAGAGATATCCGTGCTAGCCGCACGATATGATGATGATGATGATGTTAAATCCATTTTTATTCATATAAACAGTTCTTTTTCAAACAATTCAGTTAAGCATATAAAAACACTTTTATTTCAAACAATTCAGTTTAGGACGAGAACAAAGTTTAGTTCTATTTGACCCAAAGATTTGAATATGGTATCAATATTTCTATCGCATAGGTCTCCAAAACTGGGTCTTCACCATCAGATACAATTTAGAGTCAGACTCAGGAAACCCCTTTTTTGGGAAGGTGGGGTCTTACCGTGCTGGAGGGGATATTTTAATTTTAAGCCTCGCTGACAGGATTGGGTGTTAACTATTGTCCGACGTTAAGAAATCTAAGCTTGTTCTTGTACTTTTATAGACGACTCAATATTCGTGTGCAATCACAAAATTTAATGAACGTTCCTTTTTAACCTCCGGCAATGAATACTGTCTATTAGATGTTCCATCGAAAATATGTTAATTTTATTTTTATAATTTGCATAGGTATTAGAATGTAAATACTTCTTTAGAAAATTCGAAGAAATCCGTAAATTTATGTTTGGTGTTTATAATAAAGGTATTAATTTGCTTTTCAGAAAAAAAAAAGAAAAGAAATACCACCTCATATGCAAATGCAGCGTGTGAAACTGGAAATGAACGCCGACCTTAACTGCACATATAATTCTCTAATTCTGTCAGCAAGATTTGTATAAATGACGAACAATCAGTTTCGTTTTCAATGCATAACATACAGAGTTAGTGCAAATATTTTCATAAACAAATTTAAGGTAAAAAAAACAAAAAACAAAGAAAAGATGCAAAATTCAGATTTTAAATCTTTTTGATTTAAAAAAAAATCTTTTTTTTTTCTCTGCTGTGTCTTAAACAATATGTTAAATACCAACTAGAACTGAGTGAACACCCATTAAACTAGTGACCAGAACTATCTCAGAATAGTTGGATTCATGCCTTTCCTAAGGGTATATGTGTGATGAGAAATGCAAACAACCTATATTAGATACTTACAAATTACTGAACTTCAACTAAACTAAGTCATGCTCAGTATTAAACCATGGGGCAAATATTTATTTAAGGTTTGTAAATGAAAATTACTGATTACATGAGAAGAAAAAAACTACATGCATGTCTTATACATATTTACAAACCCCTCCACTCAGGCAGGATATGACACAAGGTCAATTTTAAGCGGAGTTTAACAGGTTTGAATTCCGAGTTGTCCTTCTCCTAGACTACTTGCCTCACCAAGGCTGAAGAACCTATTTGGCCCGCAAGTTTATTTGCATGAATGGTTAGAGTATACGCCAGGAGACCAAGGTTCAGTTAGAGTCAGACCAAAATTATTATAAAATGCTACTTGAGGCATCTTTGCTTTATTCTCAGGATTTTATATAATGTACGGATCAAGTGTAAGTGGAGAAATCCAGAGAAAGAAATAGCGCCTTCCCCTACACCTTAGTGTAGTAGCTATCTAAAAGGGATTCTTAACTACGTACGGTCAGCCAACTTTCTTGACGTTTGCTTCGATTTTACAACAGAGAGGAGTTTTAAGATTCTGTAAGTTCTATTTGTTGTGTCACAACAGTTTTTTTTTTTTTTTACTAAGATTAGTTTAACATGTTAGGAGACTATATATATATATATATGGCACAGTGGGAATCGAACTCACAAACAAACCAGCTTGGTTAGCTCACTAATCATTATACCATGCAAGGCGCTCTTTGTATGTAATAATTATGCAAGTCCTATGTAACCATTAGAGCGAATGATAGTTTTGACGTATTTGTTTAATAAATCATAGCAGTGATTTTACGGGTTACATAAGCAGCGAGGTATAAAATACTAAAAAATCACAATAACGTATCTAATCAAGTGGACATGCATGTTGGTTGAAGTAGTTGCCATAGTTGCACTGTTAGAGCTTACGAAAAGGTCAATATTCGAAAGTGTTTTTTAAGAGCCACAGGCAGTTCAAAATCACTTGCATAACTGGTGTAGCTAAATGTTTTCTTTTTCTTAAAAATATTGCATTTTCTTGGCGAATTTGCAATTCAATAGTAATAATAATAATAATAACAATAATACTGGAGACTTGAGGTAACTTGCTGTCAGTCAAACTCTAGTGAAAGACCATCACCTAACGCTGATGTGAAAAAAATTCAAGGAGTAAATAATAATAATAATAATAATAATAATAATAATAATAATAATAATAATAATAATCCTGTCCTAGAAAATGACTCACATAAACTCCTATGGGATTTTAACATACAAACGGATCACCTAATCCCGGCCAGAAGACTAGACCTCATAATAATCAACAACAACAAAAAAAGAGAATCTGCAAAATTGTATACTTTGCTGTGCCGGCGGACCTCAGAATAAATCTGAAGGAAAGTGAATGGAAGGATAAATACCTCGACATTGCTAGAGAATTGAAAAAGCTGAGGAACATGAAAGTAACAATTGTGCCAATTGTGATTGGTACGTTAGGCACAATAACTAAAGGATTGTTAAAAGGCCAGGAGGACATGAAAGCTGGCGGACGGGTAGAGACAATCCAAACAACAGTATTGCTAAGAACGGCCAGAATCCTGAGACGAGTCCTGGAGACTTGAGGAGACTTGCTGTCTCTCAAACTCCGGTGAAAAACCATCAGCTAACACTGATGTGAAAAACTCTAAAGAAGTAATAATAATAATAACAATTTGACCACATCAATAAATGGTATATGCACAACTTAGGACTTGTCCTTGAAAATGACACACATAAACTCCTATGGAACTTTGACATACACACGGATCACCTAATCTCGGCCAGAAGATCAGACTATATAATAATCAACAAAAAAAAAAGAGAGAATATGCAAAATTGTCGACTTTGCTGTCCCGGCTGACCATAGAATAAAAACTAAAAGAATGTGAAAAGAAGGATAAGTACCTCGACCTTGCTAGGGAATTGAAAAAAAAACTATGAAACATGCGAGTGACAATTATACCTATTGTAATTGGTGCGATTGGAACATTAGAAATAGGATTACTAAAGGGACTGAAGGACATTGAACTTAGAGGACGAGTGGAGACCATCCAAACAACAACATTATTAAGAACGGCCAGAATACTGAGAAGAGCCCTGGAGACTTGAGGAGACTTGCTGTCTCTCAAACTCTAGTGTAAGACCATCAGCTAACGCTGATGTGAAAAACTCGAAAGGAGTAAAGTCTACTATTTTGCAACTTTTCTTTTTTTGTTGATTATTATAAGGTCTGGTCTTCTGGCAGAGATTAGGTGATCCCTTTGTATGTCAAAGTCCCAAAGGAGTTTATGTGCGTCATTTTCTAGGACAGATGCTGGGTTCTGCATATTTATCATTATTATTATTATTATTATTATTATTTACTCATTGAGAGTTTTTCACATCCTCTCGGCCTCCAACTTCCAAGTCCATCGGTCCTTTTAATAACCCTTTAATTACTGTACCAAAAGCACCAATCACAGTTGGTATAATTGTGACCTTCATGTTCCATATGTTTTAAAATTCCCAAGCAAGGTCCAGGTAATCTATTCTGAGGCTTATATTGATCATTATAATAATTCAATCTTTGAAGATTTTTAAAGAGAAAGAATAGAGATGTCTAGGGTTTAGTGGTCAATGTTGACATCCTTAAACTAAAAAAGTCTTTAGAGTTTAAAAAAAAATAAAAGGAATGATAAATACTTTTCGGTTTAGAATACATTCTAAACTCAAGACAGCATTCATTTTAAAGATACCGAGATGTCAATTTATATGCATAATAAAAAAAAAACGCCCCAACTTCCTGCATCTAGTATTAATTCAAACCATAATACTATTAAACATGTGCCCGTGGTGAAATGGTTATCGTCTTAGGAAATGGACACGGCGACACGCGTTCACATCCTGGACGAGACTGATTGCATTTCACATAGTACTAATACCTTTGGGAAAGGTATGAATCCCAATATTCTTCCTCCAGTTATGGGTAAATAGTAGGGCAGACTAGGTTCTTCAGCCTTCGTAAGGCAAGTAGTCTAGGAGAAGAAAAACTCTGAATTCAAACTTGTTAAACTCCGCTAAAAAAATTGACCTTGTGTCATATCCTGCCCGAGCGGAGGGGTTAGGTAAATATGATAAACAGAAACCGATCTTTTTTTCAATTAGTCTCGCTATTTGGTCTGATTAGTGATGAAATGTTACAAAATCCATTAATATAGATAATTTGGCTTCATCGTTTTTTATATACTTTTGATAGATGAATAGATAAAGAAATAGTTGGATTTAACAGCGAGAGGAAGAAAAAGACTGACATTGAAAAAAAACAGACAGATATCTTATGAAATGTTAATAATAAGTAGTTGGACTAGATATCTAATTATTAACATAGATAGATAGATAGATAGATAGATGGCATTAGCATATTTAACTGAATTTTGGAATGTTAATTACATCAATTTGAAACAGGGTTTCCACCTGAAATAGAATCTTTTAAATCTCTCATTTGTATCCTCCTGTAAGATTGAAATTTGCATATGATATTCTTGTGAATTTGTCAAGTGCAAAAATGATCTGAATATTGCATGAATTGTCATTGCAGTAAAATAAAATTATTAACATTTATAAGACGCCTGAGCTTATTAGATGCACCTCAATTTGGGCAAATGTTTTTAAAAAAATAAACAGCTTGCACCTAAGAATGTTAGGTGAAGGGCTTTTGACTGACATTCATATTCCTTCCTGACTATCTGGTTATTTTTAAAGTTTCAGATGTATTAAGACATTGACAAGATATGAGGAGATGAAGGCAGTTTAGATTAAGGGCCACTGCTGCATTTGAACTCGAGGAGCCAGTAATCCAAAGCCAACTTTTCAATTCATAAAACGCAGAGTGAATTTCTGGACAATCTTTGGTAAAAAAAGCCGTGCCTTATAAGCAATCCAAACGTTATATATATATATATATATATATATATATATATATATATATATATATATATATATATATATATATGTGTGTGTGTGTGTGTGTGTGTGTCTGTGTGTGTGTGTGTGTGTGTGTGTGAAAAACTGGAAATAAATCCGACGGTATGAAAAAGTCTACTCAGATGAAAAAATACAAAAACTTCAGTGGAAAATTTATCAACAGATTTATCAACCAACATTTAACTTTTTAGGTTTTAGAACTACATTAGAGCGGGTCAGTTATTAGATTAAATGAAAAAAAGATGAAAAATGTTTTAAAATATTCGATTCCCGTTTACACGCACGCACACACACACGCGTATATATATATATATATATATATATATATATATATATATATATATATATATATATATATATATATATAATAAATTCCCACTACTTTTTCCATACTTCTAAACCAGTGCTAAATTCAGTTTTCGTTATTGATTGTATCGTTATGTATGGTATATTAACTCTTATGGGTTATATAATGCGAAATCCAGGATATATATATATATATATATATATATATATATATATATATATATATATATATATATATATATATGTAATGATAATAAATAAATATATATTATATATATATTTAATCCATGAAAAATATTGTTCTGCAATTTATGGTTTCTTGAAGTTTATAACAACATTCATCAGGCAGTTAAGATGAATGTTGTTATAAACTTCAAGAAACCTTAGGTTGCAGAACAATATTGTCCATGGATTAAATATATATATATATAATATATATTTATTCATTATCATTTTTATTATAATAACTCTATCATAGATATTGAGCACTCTCGATATTATATTGCACTTGGTTCGACACATAACCACATAATGATTTACTGACGACCAACACTCTCATAATATACATATATATATATATATATATATATATATATATATATATATATGGTAGTTAGGCAGATATTTTGTAGGTAGGTTTAATTTTAAATTGGTTGCTAAAACACTTTCTTTGTATTTAGTTTAGTTAATACAAGTATCATTTCAAACACAACTAATTCTATTTAACCTTAATTATTAGCTTGCACTCGGTTAAATGGTTTCAAGTAATGCTAGTTAACATTAGTAATTCTATTTATTATCTATTCATGTCATCCAAATAATTCACCCTCAAGTTTTTAGTTTTTGTAACATTGCAAAAATTTCGTAAACGTATAGGTAGATTAAAATGTGAGATGCTGATGATATCAAACGAATTTAAAACGGAACGTAAACGTCTACGAATGTTTTTGCAATGTTATAAAAAACGTAAAAACTTTTTTTAAAAACAATATTTACTCTTGCGAACGATCTCTGGTCTATGAAAAGTCCGAAATCACTCGGGACAATTTCTGGTCTATGAAAGGTCCGAAATCACTCAGAGCAATTTCGGCAAATTCATCTATCAACTCTAAACTAAAACCAAAACACTTATCAAGTTTGGTTTGGTTTCTTTGTTTAATGGCATATCAACTTTTGTAGATTATTTGATGCCAACGCAATTCCCTTGAGGCACAGTAGTGGTACAATTTAACCCATAAATGGGAGGATAAGGGTGTTCATACGTTTCCCAATTCCACAGTTCATCGCTTTAACCATTACACCACGAGGACACCCCCAACCTTTCAGAAAACTTGAAATGATCCTAATAAGATTAGACAAAATGTATTTTAACTAATCAATCAAACATACTTAAATGTATGACAGCTGCTAAACTATATATATATATTTATGTGTGTGTGTGTGTATATATATATATATATATATATATATAAGTCAATGATCTATTTATACCTACGAATAGTTGAAAAGTGACATATAAGTCGTATGTAAACAATGTTTTGTTTATAAAATTATGTGTATAAACCTGCAAGAATTTTGGGAAGTACCCGTGGCGTATTTACTAACGTGCAGGATATGGACTTGATAATAAGCGAGTTTGAACTCCAGTGACGCTATAAGGTCATTTCTGGACTGATAACTTTTTGAAAGGTTTGAACTCTCTTATCCTACCAGCGCTGGGTTAAATAGAACCTTGACTGTCCTTCTACAAGTTTGGCATTGGCATTAAATAACAGACAAAGGTTAATAAGCCTTCAAACGAAGAACCCGAAACGATATACAAACTTGTACATAGATAACTTTTATTTCGTTGTATCATCGAGCAATTTGTCCTCTATTTGCAAGGCGAATTAGGTATCCTTTCTTATTAGGTTGCACTATTGCCTAAATGATCATTCGATGGATCTTTTTCCGGCAAATTCCTTCTTGTATAAAAGGTTAATAGGGTCGACACTATTTGCACAAGACGGAAACACTTTTATTCTTAATCAAATCAGTTATTTTATTGGGTATTCCGAGGTCACTCCTTGCTTGATCCATTTTAATCTGAATCATTCAAAAGTCTCACAGCAATCCTGAGTCATATATATATATATATATATATATATATATATATATATATTGCAATAGTTACCGTGATAGGTAGTGGATACGGCGACTCGATTTTAAATCCTGGTCGAGGATGCTTGGGTCTTACATAGCGCGACTACCCTTGAGAAAGCAATGAAGCAGACTATTCTTCTTCAAACTATGGGTAAATGGTAAGACAAAATGTGCTCCTTAACTTTAGTATTTCACACTAGGAGAGAGAAAAACTGACTTTAAACCTGTAAAATTTCGCTTAAAATTTAACCTTGTCATGCAACTTGTCCGTGCAGAGTGCTTGAGAGGAATAGCTTTAAGAAGAATATATTATTGATGAAAGACGAGAAATGTACATTCTCGTACATTTTATTCAACCATATCAGAAGTTAGGTGACACGGTACTCAGAGAAAAAACTGCTTAGCAGCTGAAACAATTGCATCTTACGCTAGCCGCATTCTAGTATCCATTCTGAGCTATGTCATTTTTTAAATGTTGACATGTGAAATGCATCAACTTCGTAGTAGAACTAATTGAGATGAAATAGGAAAAGAACTGAAAGGAGAAAAATGAAAATTAGAATAGCTAAAAGGAAACGAAAATGAAAGGTTAGGGAAATAATCTAAACATATAGTGATGTAGAAGAAATAAAAATGAATTCGAGAAAAGAAACGAAAGGTAGTGGACAAAAAAGGAAGTGAAAGAAACTGAACGAGAAAAAGGAAAATAAAGATACAGTCCAAGAAAAAAATAATGAGAGGTACACTGGGATAAAAAGAAATAAAATTTACCAAAGGAGAAAGTGAAAGAAAGTGGAAAGAGTAAAAAAAAAAAAAGTAAACATAACGGTACAGATTAAGAAAGACATAATTTAATTGAAAAAAAAAAACCTGCTAGAAACAAACAAAATAGGGATGGTAAAAATGTAAAGAAACAAACGTAAGAGGAGATTGGGTTTGGTTTCTTTATTTTATGGCATATCAATCTTCTTGGGTTATTCAATGTCAAAGTCATCTCTGTAGAGAGACAGTTGTAGTGTTATTTAAACCATTACTGGTTTAGTTTTATTTTGATGAGGCGTCTTTGTTTAATGGCATATAAAAAGAGATGATATTTTTAAGCCGTAAATGGGGAGATAAGGAATTGCATACCTTTTCCCAGAGTTATCGTCTGAAAGTTAGCGTCCTAGCGCAACGAGAGTTCGAATTCACTATGAGGTCACATTCCAGAAATAACTCTCACTCTCTCTCTCTCTCTCTCTCTATATATATATATATATATATATCCATCGGTATAATCTTTTCGAAAATTAATTTCGTATTGTTAAAATTCTGTTCAGCAAAATATAATTTATATCAGAAAAGTCTATCTTAATAGTGAAAGTTGTAAAATCTATTTCAGGGATTCTCTTCCATGTATATATATATATATATATATATATATATATATGCGTGTATGTGTGTGTGTGTGTGTGTGTGTGTGTGTGTGTGTGTGTGTGTGTGTGTGTGTGTGTGTCGGTTTTACGGTACGGAAACCTTTGGTAGACTTTTTTATGCCAAAGTCAGTCAATGATATACTTCTAATTAACAAATGATTATAATGATGATAATAATTGCAATCACTCAAACTCCAGTTGAAACCCACCAGCAAAAGCTAGACTGCAAATCTCTCAAAGGAATAATAATAATAATAATAATAATAATAATAATAATAATAATAATAATCTCAAACAATTATTCTTAAAACTGATAATCTCTTAAAAATTATAGGGTTTCAAGTAACTATTAATACTTAATGGCAACAATGTGTATACAAACGGAAACATGTTTTCAAGTATTCCTATCTTATACTAATGATTTGTGCGCATATGGTTTTAGATATTTCAAGCATTTTTAAATTTCCATGTAATTGATAATAAATATCCTAGTATCCAGTTATGGCTTCAAGTATTTTATTCTTAAAGCAAATATCTTGGACTCGCTTCTGGGATTTCAATCATTCCTATTTATAATTTTTAAAGACCTCAACTTGAACCATAGATAGGATCCTAATCGGTGCTACTAGTTCGATTTTCTGAATCTATGGAACTGGAGCCTCACTAACAGCTGTAGTTTATCGTCATACTCAGGATCCCTCTTTTAAATGTACGTCTTATCCCTATGTACGGGATATAGAGGGCGAACGGGCGAGAGAGTGTTATATATATATATATATATATATATATATATATATATATATATATATATATATATATATATATATATATTATTTAGAGAAGGGAATTACTGAATTTGTAAATCATTTGTTTTGTAATACGTTGGATAATGATGCTGATGTGTTATTATGCATCTTATTAAAAAAAAAAAATGAGCAAATATCTATGCAGACAAATATGAACATAACAACATACATTTATGCAAACATGCTTTGAAATTTTATCTGCAGAAAAAAACATGTGCAATTTATAATTGGCAGAGCTTTTCAAACCGCGAGAAACTTTATTTATTTTCTGAGGTGTTTAGGTTAAAGAGTATTTAATAAAATCGTGACTCGTGTCGAATTATTAATTTTGTCAATAAATTCCCCTGGAAAAACGATACTTCTCTCTTCATTTTGTTGTGTTTTGCTGTTCTTGCTTATTTTTATTGTTGTTGTTGTTGTTGTTGATTCTTCTTCTTCTTCTTCTTCTTCTTCTTCTTCTTCTTCTTCTTCTTCTTCTTCTTCACACTATTATTCTCACTACTACGCTTTCTTTTCCCTTCCTTCTTTTTCAATTTAACTATCATTCTGGTCCTTTTCCTTCTTTTTCTAGATAATTATTATAACAGCATTAATAATAATAATAATAATAATAATAATAATAATAATAATAATAAAACGAAAAAAGAATTATTTCGATATGACTTTCATTCTTCTTCTTCTTCTTCTTAATAATAATAATGATAATAATAATAATGATGTAATAGATATGAAAACAAGACTAAAAAGAAAAAAAGAAACAGTTCTATTTCAAACAATTCAGTTTTGCATAAGTGCGTTTAAATAAAGGACGTAGTTCGAAGCTCCGTGAAGGTTCCCGAGTTCGACAAACACCTGAAGAAGGCCGGAGGATATATCGGTCGAAACATTGTGGAAATAACGATAAAGATGAAGACAAAAGTCCGAAAACCATTAATGATAAAAAAAAAACTCTTTGGGGGAGTCTGACCCTTCTGCAGAGAAGCAGTCGTTGGATTCTAAAGTCCTAGCTGACTGGGCAATCAACTATTGGAGGTTATTTAATGCCAAATTCTTTTTACACACACACACACACACACACATATACACACATATATATATATTTTTTTTATTTTCTTTTGTAAAATATTTTGTAGATAACGTTCTTAAAAGAGCCTAAGCTCATTTGTACACGGTTAAATGGTTCCAAGTATTGCTAAATAACAGTCACAATCTAACATCAATCCTTTGTTAGCACAGTTTGTTCAATTTCACCCATAAATAGTACCATATCAGGTGCTACCACGTCGGATCCGAGTAGACCTGGGAACAATGATAATGAAGGGGTACTATACATTCCCCAAATATCTAAGGCTGGTGCCTCACCATTAGATGGCACGCTGTCATATCCAGAACGCTTTTGTTGTGCGGGGGGTCTAACCCCTCTCAGATATGCAGTTGGTGTTTTCAAAAACCCAAGCCGATTGGACTCGTGAAAGTACAGGTTTATACGTATAGATTGACCTTGTGTCCAAATCTAAACCCTGATCATATATTACGGAAAATTATGCAATATGTGAACAATGTTCGTCTCATTTTCTTATACGGTGGAACATAGTTTGTTGAACATAATTTGTTCCAAAATTATGTTCGACTACAGATTTCTTCAAACACTGGAACAATGCTGTCTGGATAGATTCAGTCAGCCTTTGTTTGGATTATTTCGACTGTCGTTCGCGCAGGTTGTATTTTCATCGGAGGGACTCATTTTTTCGAACCCTGAAAATTTGTTCGATCTCTGAGGTATTTTTTACTCAAATATTTTAGACGAACTCTAAACTTTCCGACTTGAGAGTCGATTGGTGACGTAGTTCCACTATATATATATATATATATATATATATATATATATATATATATATATATATATAGTATACTTAGTCCAGTTAAACCGGAGTTGGGAGTAATTCCATCAGGACAAGAAATTATTCATGAATGAAGTCCTGTTAATTTTTATTCGTGTTTTTGGAAATTTCAAAAATGCGTAACAGGATGGAAATAAATTCATAACCCTTTGTGATTGGTTTCGTTGTTTTTTCTTAAAGAAATATATATATATATATATATATATATATATATATATATATATATATATATATATATATATATATATATATGTGTGTGTGTGTGTGTGTGTGTGTGTGTGTGTGTGTGTGTGTTTGTACAGTCGGTTGGGGCTGTAGAATTCACCGACTGCGCCTCTGCAGTGGGGTAAGATCCCCCCCTCCAAAGAGTGTCCGGGATATGACACTAAACAATCTGATCGTGAGGTTCCAGTGATGCTGGAGCTTTGGGGAAAGTGAAGCATCTCTTCATTGCCATTGCTCCTAGGTCCACTCTGGCCCGGAGTGTTAGTACCGGATTAGGCCCTATATATGGATCAAATAGAACTAATCTGCGTACTTATGCTTAACTAAATTACTTGAAACGGAACTGTTTTGATATTTAAACTGTGTACTTGGGCTAAACTGAATTGTTTAAAATGGAACGGTTTTCCACATTGAAACTGTACATACGTTAAACTAATTTTTTAAAAAGTAAACTGTTTTGATATCTAACTGTGTGTAAACAAAATTCATACTTATTCTACTCTAATTGTCTGAATAAGAAATGCTTCACTAAACTGAATAACTCGTAATAGAAAGATTTTTGACTATTAAATAGTGTACTTACATTTAAACTGCGTACTTATGCTAAACTGAATTGTTTGAAATGGAATTGATTATTTGTGTAAAGATAGATTTAGTATCCGGTTCATTGCCCTAGTGAGTAGAGCGTCCGCCAATGGTCCTGGAGACCTGGGTTCAATCCCAGGTCGCGTCATACCAAAGACTTTAAAAATGGTACTCGATACTTCCTTGCTTAACTCTCAACAATATAAGGTATGTATCAAGGGTAAAGTGGAGCAATCCAGGGTAAGGAGTAGCGCCCTCCCCAATACCTCGGTGTAGTAGCTATTGAAAAGGGAGCCCTCTGGTCACCCTCGACTAAAGTCGCCAACGTTTACTTACTTTAGATTTGGTATTAAATGATTTACAAATGTTGATATGCCATAAAATCCAAACCAAACTGAGAGAATATGAAAAGAAGGATAAGTACCTGGACCTTGCTCGGGAATAGAAAAAACTATGGAACATGAATTGTGATTATACAAATTTTTGATTGGTGCTTTTGGTACAGTAAGTAAAGAATTACTAAAGGAACTGGAGGACTTGGAAGTTGGCGTACGAGTGGAGACCATCCAAACTACAGCATTATTGAGAACGGCCAGAATATTGAGAAGAGTCCTGGAGACTCGAGGAGACTTGCTGTCACCCAAACTCCAGTGAAAGACCATAAGCTGACGCTGATGTGAAAAATTCGAATGAATATAATAATAATAATAATAATAATAATAATAATAATAATCAACGAACAGAACTTGCAAAATTGCTGATTTTGCTGTCCCGGCTGACCACAGAATAAAACTGAAAGAATGTGGAAAGAAGGACAAGTACCTTGACCTTGCTAGGGAATTGAAAAAAAATATGGAACATGCAGGTGACAATTACACCAATTGTAATTGGTGCATTTCGAACAGTAACTAAAGGATTACTAAAGGGACTGGAGGACTTGGAAGTTGGCGGACGACAGGAGACCATCCAAACTACTACATTAGTGAGAACGGCCAGAATATTGAGAAGAGTCCTAGAGACGAGAGGAAACTTGCTGTCACTCTGACTCCTGTGAAAATCCATTAGCTAAAACTGATGTGAAAAACTCTAAAAAGTAAATAATAATAATAATAATAATAATAATATAAACAAAATCAACCTTAATATAGAACACTGTGTATTATGTTATGACATTTTGCATGTCAGTTGATTCATCGTCTTGATAAACATTTTCGTATTTTTAGACAGGATTTTAATTCATAATGCATATATGGATCTTTTTTTTTTTTTTCATCCTAATTTTTTTTTTCTTGGAAATACCGGAAGAAAATCTCCAAGAAGGAAATACGAATGATTAAGATTTAATTATACAAGAGGCAAAAAGTCCGAATTTGTTCTTAGCTGGAATAAATAAAAAAAAAAACAGTAAAAAACAAAACAAAAAAAAAAAAAACAAATAAAAGAAAACAAGCGTAGAATAAAGGAAAGCTTGAAATATGAAAATGAAGTTTCATAAAAGAAAGTAAAAATAAAGAAAAATGAAAAGTACAAGATAAGATTCAAGCAGAGAGAGAGAGAGAGAGAGAGAGAGAGTGAGAGAGAGAGAGACGAATGAAACGAAGAGCCTGAAGAAGAAATTATTACGAAAAAATTAAGAGAAAAAATATGAACAAATATGCATCGCGGTGGATATTTCACTATAATGGCGTCAGACGCATTAGTTTGGACGATGAAAATAACTTAATTTTGGTCATCACGACCCGAATATGCTGAGGCCTGTGGCCGGAAAAAAATTGTTTACATAGTTTTCGTGTATAACACGCACCCATAACGTTTGGACTAAAAATCTTAGCAATAATCGACCTAATTCAGAAGTGTTTACGGCAATTCACAGTAAACTGTCTTTAAAGGTAAAGAAAAAGGAAACATGAAGGAATAGAAATTCAAGTTTGAGGAATATATTATAAAAGTTGGATGTGTGATAGAAGATGAGAGATGAAGAATAGGAAACATAGGAAACACGGAGGAAGGAAAAGAGACAAAAAAGACTGGATATTAACATCTTGGGTCTTTTAATACCAAAGCCATCCAGCTAGAGTGACGGTTATAAAGCTATTTTAACCAAGCTGGATTGGTTTCATTTGTTGTTGTTTTTTTTTTTTGTTGTTGTTTTCTTTTTTTGGTTTATGGCATACCAACAGATATACTTTTGAACCTATAACAGTCGTTATAAGAGAGTTCATTAACAGCAAGGGTGATCAAAGAGTTCATACGTTTCCCAAGGGTATTCATATTTACCCAACCCCTCCGCTCGGGCAGGATATGACACAAGGTCAATTTTTAAGCGGAGTTTAACAAGTTTGAATTCAGAGTTTTCCTTCTCCTAGACTAGTTGCCTCAATAAGGCTGAAGAACCCAGACTGCCCTACTATTTGCCCATAGCTGGAGGGAGAATAGTTGGGTTCATACCTTTCCCAAGGGTATTAGTGCTATGTGAAATATAAGGATTTGAACTCGTGTCGCCGTGTCCATTTCCTACGACGATAACTATTAAACCACGGGCACCTCCAAGGTTTCCCAAGAGAATTCGCCCAAAAGCGAGTGTAACAGTGTTTCTAGAGTTCATACAGAGTACGAGGTCATAGTCCAGCAGCACGTATATATATATATATATATATATATATATATGTCTGGTTTGGTTTCTTTTTTAATGGCATATCGATCTTTGTTGGTCATTTAATGTCAAAGGCATTCTCCTAGAAGAACAGTAGTAGTACTATTTAACCCATAGCTGGGAGGATAAGGGGGTTCATACCTTTCCCAAAAGTGAAAGTAATAGCCCGAAAGTGAACGTAATAGCTCGACTGGAGTACGAACTCGCTTACTACGATTCCGCCGTCCATCGCTTTAACAATTACGCCACGAGGACACCCCCCAAACACTATCTCTCTCTCTCTCTCTATCTATCTCTCTCTCTATATATATATATGAAAATAAAACATGAATGAGAAGAAAGAAACGAAATGTAGTGGACAAAAAAAAAAAAATAGAAGTGAAAGACAGAAACTGAACGAGAAAAAAGGAAAGTAAAGGTACAGTCCAAGAAAATGGATTAAGAGGTATATTGTAATAAAAAAGAAAAAAATACCTCAGGAAAATCAGTACCAAAACGTAGAGATAAAAAAAAAATAAGAACGGTATAGGCCGAACAACAACTTAAACATTAAATGAAATAAATATGAAATTATGCAATAAAAAACAATATTATGAAGGAAAATCAAGTAAAGAAACAAAGGAGTGTAGGTTTGGTTTGGTTTGGTTTTATGGCATATCAACCATTGTAGGTTATTTAATGCCAAATACATATTATATACATTTATATACATATTATATACATTTATACATATAAACAGTTCTATTTCAAAGAATTCAGTTTAGCGTAAGTACACAGTTTAGTTCTGTTTGACGAATAGATAATATCCAATCAGGTGCTACCAATCTGGGGCAAAGGCGATAAAGAGATATTCCGCTTTCCCCCAATCTCCAGTCTCCAATCCTCATCATCAGATTGTTTACTGACATGTACCGGGGCCCTCGTTGGGAGTGTCTTGCCCCTCTGTAAAGATGCAGTCGGTGTATTCTGCAGCCCCAGTCAACTGAGCCAGAGAAGTTTTGGTTCGGTTTCTTTATTAAATGGCATATCAATCTTTGTGGGACATTTAATGCCAAAAGCCATTATAGAAGTACAGTAGTTGTTATTTGATTTCATCTGGGGGATAAGGATATCAGTATCAGTCTGAAAGTGAGTATCATACCGTGACTGGAGTTTGAACTCGCTTACTTTGGTATCGCAGTCCTCGTGGAATCTCTTGGTAATAGAAACTTGCAAAAAATCACAAAATAAAAAAGAAACATATATTATAATGAAAAGAAACGTGCGGTTCAATGTGAAAAAAAGAAATAAAGATACAGTCAGAGGAAGGAGAAGGCAGAAGCGTACTGCGAAAGAAAAAAAGAAAGGAAAGTCATAGAGTGAAGAATATCCCCACCCCACAACGAGTGTCCTGGATATGACACTAAACAATCTGATGGTGAGGTTCTAGTGAAGCTGGGGCTTTGGGGAATGCGGAGTACCCCTTCATTGCCATTGCTTCCAGGTTCACTCTGGCCCGGAATGGTAGCACATGATAGGACCCTATGGGTCACATAGAATTAAACTGCATACTTATGCTAAACTTAATTCCTTGAAATAGAAATGTTTTTGACGATTAAACTGTACTTAAATCAAAACTGCATGCTTATGCTAAACTGAATTGTTTGAAATTGAACTGCTTTGGACATTGAAACTGTAATTACACTAAACTGAATTGTTTTATATAGAACTGTTTTGACATTTAACTGTGTGTAAACAAAATCTATACTTATACTAAACTGAATTGGCTGAATTAGAACTGTTTGAATAACCGAATAGCTCGAAATAGAAATGTTTTTGACAGTTAAACTGTATACTAAGCTGAATTGTTTGAAATAGAACTGATTATTTGTATAAAATGGGTTTAAATAGAACTAAACTGCATACTTTTGCTGAAATGATTAGTTTGAAAAATAAATGTTTTTGACAATTATACTGTACTCATGTCAAACTGAATCGTTTAAAATAGAACTTAATATTTGCATAAAAATGAATTTGGCATTAAATAACCTACAAAGGTTGATATCCCATAAAATCCAACTAACCAACCAACTTCAGAGTGAGGAAGAAAAAAAACAATATATTCAATGCAATGAAAAGAAAGAAGGGGAAAAAAGCACGCCGTGAACAAAAAAGAAAGAAAAGAAACAGTGTAAGAAATAAAACGAATACATTCTATTGAATGAAAAGAAAGAAAAAAGAAAAAAGAAAAAGAAGCACATAGTGTGAGAAAAAGAAAGAAAAGTTACAGCTTTTCTTTCTTTTTCTCTCACTATGAGCTTCTTTTTCAATGAAAAAAAAGAAGCAAAAAAAAAACTTTTAAAAAGGAATATATTCAATGCAATGAAAAGAGAAAGGAAAAAAGTAGCTCAGGGTGACAGAAAAAGAAGGGAAATGTACAGCGTAAGAAATAAGGGTTTCAAGGTATATCAACCTTTGTAGGTTATCTAATGCCAAAGCCATCCTTTGAGAAGAACAGTAGTGGTACTATTTAACCCATAGCTGGGAGGATAAGGGGGTTCATACCTTTCCAAAGGGTATTTGTCCGAAAGTGAACGTAATAGTGCGACTGGAACACGAACTCGCTTACTACGATTCCGCAGTCCATCGCCTTAACCATTGCACCACGAGGACAACCCCTGTAAGAAATAAAGTAATACATTCAATACAATGATAAAAATAAAAAAGAAAAAGAAGAGTATAGTGAGAGAAAAAGAAACAATCAGCACAGTGAGAGCGAAAAAAGAAACTGTGTTAGAAAAAGAAACGTAATTTAAAGGAAAAAGGTAAACGGCAAAAATATCGAGGAGAAAAAAAAAATACGTGAAAGAATTGAATATAGAAGAAAACAAATATTTGAGAATTAGCTGAAAAAGATAAACAAATAAAATATTACAAAAACTTTTAAAGAAGATATTAACAAAAGAGAGGAAATGAAAATAATGAAAAAACAACGCAGGGAACATGAGATTCACAGGAAGATATACAGAAAATTGCACGTTTGATAAAAAAAAAAGATCTAAATAAATATAAAACGTAGTAAAATGAGAGAATAGATTATTCAGGTTCTTATGAAATTTAAATATATATTAAACAAAATAAGTGTATACATATAAATAAATAAAAATATTTAAAGAAAAAACTTCAGACGAGAAAAAAAAAATAATTGGTTCTAATGATTCGAATTTTTTCCATTTTTTTCTCTTAGTCTCAACAATGTCTTTATTTTAAAGGTTATAATTATTTGTTTTTCAAGCGATTATATTTTGGGAAATAAATATAGAAATATATATGGAGATTTACAACAAAGACTGCCGAGCCTTAAACACACCTGCTTTTCTTAACAGTCAAAGACGAAGCAATGCAGAGGTTTTTAAACATTTTATAAGAATTGAAACAGATGATAAAAAAGGAAAAGAATGTGTATTTCTTTTTCTTTTTTCTATCTTTTTTTTTTTGGCGCTTAAACATGGACACAATCATTCTCATAGCTAAAGGCACGGACGAACACAGATATTGATCGTTTCTAAACTTGTGGATATCTATGTCTTACTGATTTTGCAAGCACGCTGAAGTACACGTTATTATAAAACAAGAGGTGCCCGTGGTGTAATGGTTATCGTCGTAGGAAATGGACACGGCGACACGAGTTCAAATCCTGAACGAGAATGATAGCATTTCACAAAGCACTAATACCCTTGGGAAAGGTATGAATCCAATTATTCTCCCTCCAGCTATGGGTAAATAGTAGGGCAGACTAGGTTCTTCAGCCTTGGTGAGGCAACTAGTATTGGAGAAGGAAAACTCTGAATTCAAACCTGTTAAACTCCGCTTAAAAACTGACCTTTTGTATAATCCTGCCGGAGCGGAGGGTTAATGAATAGGGTATGATTATAAAACAGAGATTTTTTAACTACATTTTCATTTTTAGATATAGCATTTTGAATAACTAGTTTGAAGACGTCCAAATAAAACTTTTAAACACGTCCTTTATTCACATATTTGTTGTGGCCGTTATTTCGTACACTCGTAGAAGAAGTAGCATGTCATATTTAAGATAGACGAACGTTGTTTTTATAATTAAATGATTGGTTGGTAAGGTTTTATGGCATATCAACAATTGTAGGGTATTTAATTCATCTTTATATATATATATATATATATATGTGTGTGTGTGTGTATGTTTGTGTGTGTGTGTATGATTTGTAAACACATAGGTTGTAGATAACTTCTTTAAACGAGTCAGAATCCATTTCTCCCCCCACATATGGCCGGGCAAACGCAAGACGACCAGCTCGAACATACATTCAGCAGCTATGTGAGGATACGGGATGTGGCCCTGAAGACCTACCTGAGGCGATGAACGATAGGAAGAAGTGGCGAGAGAGGGTCAGGGATATCCGTGCCTGTGGCACGGCATCATGATGATGATGACACAGAGTTAAATGGTTTCAAGTATTGCTATGTAAAACTAACAATTTAATCTAATATCAGTCATTTGTTTTCACACACATATTTGTTTGCACACAGTTAAATGGTTATACATATATGATTTTAAAATGAATAGTTTCTTGGTAATTTCATTTTAAAATCAAAACTATTTGGTTTTAACACAAGTATTGCAATTGTTTGAACACTGTTAAATGGTTTCGAGTATTTTT
The DNA here is from genome assembly GCA_963585895.1 of Sepioteuthis lessoniana. Classification (NCBI taxonomy): domain Eukaryota; kingdom Metazoa; phylum Mollusca; class Cephalopoda; order Myopsida; family Loliginidae; genus Sepioteuthis; species Sepioteuthis lessoniana. The sequence continues at coordinate 86,758 of CAUZXS010002241.1, forward strand.
ATCTAACGCTAATTATTCCATTTAATATTACTCATTTATTTGCACATAGTTAAGTGGTTTTAAGTATTTCTTATACTAATAGATTTATGAGTACGCAGTTAAATGATTTCAAAAATTGCTATTTAACACAAATGTTTCTATTCAACACTCATCCGCACATGATTAAATAGGTCTAAGAAGTAGAAGGTACCCCGCAACAACAATTACCGACGCCGACTACGCCGATGACATAGCGATACTGGCAAATACACCCAACCAAGCCGAAACACTACTGCATAGTTTGGAACGAGCCGCCGAAGGTATTGGCCTCCATGTCAATGCACACAAAACAGAATATATGTGCTATAATCAAACAGGTGACATCTCCACTCTAGACGGAACCCCCTCTGAAACTAGTAGACAAATTCACCTACCTAGGAAGCACCGTCTCATCAACCGAAAAGGACATCAACACACGGCTAACGAAGGCATGGAAAGCTATCGATAGGCTATCGATCATATGGAAATCAGACCTGACCGATAAAATTAAACACAATTTCTTCCAGGCAGCGGTCGTATCGATACTGCCGTATGGATGCACTACTTGGACGCTAACTAAACGGCTCTAGAAGAGGCTAGACGGCAATTACACAAGAACGCTGCGAGCAATATTGAGCAAGTCCTGGCAGCAACACCCCACAAGGAACCAACTGTACGGCCACCTGCCTCACATCCCAAAAACTACCCAAGTCAGACGAACCAGACATGCCGGACACTGCTGGAGAAGCAAGGATGAGCTCATAAGTGATGTACTCCAATGGACCCCCAAATATGGCCGGGCAAAAGCTGGACGACCAGCTCGAACATACATTCAGCAGCTATGTGAGGATACGGGATGTACCCCTGAAGACTTGCCAGAGGCGATGAACGATTGGGAGAAATGGCGAGAGAGGGTCAGGGATATCCGTGCTAGCGGCACGACATGATGATGATGATGATGAAGTATCGATTTGTAACCATTAATTTAATTTTTGCACCCATTTAAATTGTTTCAAGTATTCTTATCCAACTCGAATAATTCAATTTAGAATTAAACATGTATCTGAACACACATAAATGGCTTCAAGCATTGCTATTTAACACATTTTTTAAAATTTTCTCACAGTCAGAAGGTTCTAAACATTGCTATACAAGACTAACAATTCAATCTAATAACCGTCATTCGTATTCACACTATCAAATAGTTAAATAATTCTATTTGATCTATAGATGTGACCCTACAGGTACTATCTCTCATTAGGAGTGGTCTTACCCTTCTACAGATACGCAGTTTATGTATTTTACAGCCTAAATAATTAAAGAAAATGATTCCTAAAATATAGCTTCCATTATTGGATATTTAATTATCTTAGAACTGAGGCTTTCAAATATTACTAAAGAGGCCGAAAGATAAAAAAGGAGAAATGTATGTTTTTATGCATAGAGATGGGCAAGATAATTCTTAGAGTTTAAGACAGACAAAGACGAACAAGGATTTGTATACCTTTCTGATTTTATAAGAATATCAAAATAGTGAAAAATAATTAACATTATTAATTAATCACACCAATTATTTTATTTATTTGGTAAAATTATAACTTAGCTAAGGACTGTGAATGTAAATGTAGTTACTCGCAAAGGTTAAAGGCATGGACAGGAGGCGACCAGGTTTAACGCCTCACGTCAAAATATCGTTGAGGAAGACAGGATATGAATTATAGATAAATCAAGGCTTATTGACCATAGTCAGAAAATTAGGGTTTGTAACATGTTATAGTTCTAGAAAGTATGATGAAATAAGTAATTAAAGTAGAGAATATTATAAACGAGATGATTTGAAAATTATTTGGTTCGGTTTCTTTCTTTAATGGCATATCAACCTTTGTAGGGTATTTAATGCCAAAACCATCCTTCTTGAAGGACAGCAGAGATGCTATTTAACCCATAGCTGGGAGGATAAGGGGGTTCATATCTTTCCCAAGGGTATTTGTTCGAAAGTGAACGTTATAGCGCAACTAGAGTTCCAACTCGCTTACTACGATTCCGCAGTTAAATGCTTTAACTATTACTCCACGAAGACCCCCCCCTTTGAAAATTAAGGCAGTTGAGTTTTGAAATACAAATCGTGAACTTGATTTTTGGTCGGCGTTCGAGAGAAGTGGGTTTGTGTATGGGAGATGGGGTGGGTGTAAAGGAGATACGCTGATAAACCCTTACAAGGTCTTCCTCTCTCCTCGTGTTAGCGTCGGACTGCTATGAAATTGTATCAGTCTGAATAAAGAATTTTAATCTGGACATGAGTCACCTGTTATTTCAAGATGGTACGTGCATTTCCAAGAAAAAAAAAATACTAGGATGAAAACAAAAGAAAGATCCATATATGCATTATGAATTAAAATCCTGTCTAAAATACGAAAATGTTTATCAAGACGATGAATCAACTGACATGCAAAATGTCATAACATAATACACAGTGTTCTATATTAAGGTTGGTTTTATTTATATTATTATTATAATTATTATTATCATTTACTCTTTAGGGTTTTTCACATCAGCGCTAGCTAATGGATTTTCACAGGAGTTTGAGTGACAGCAAGTCCCCTTCAAGTCTCCAGTACACTTCTCAGTAATCTGGCCGTTCTCAATAATGTTGTAGTTTGGATGGTCTCCAGTCGTCCGCCAACTTCCAAGTCCTCCAGTCTCTTTAGTAATCCTTTTTGTTACTGTTCCAAACGTATCAATTACAATTGGTGTAATTGTCACCTGCATGTTCCATAGTTTTTTCCAATTCCCTAGCAAGGTCAAGGTACTTGTCCTTCTTTTCATAGTCTTTCAGTTTTAATCTGTGGTCAGGCGGGACAGCAAAGTCGACAATTTTGCAAACTCTCTTCTTTTTGTTGATTATTATTATTATTATTATTATTATTATTATTATTATTATTATTATTATTATTATTTATTTTGGCTAAAAACAGCAATTGTTTTGAGAAACATTTTATCTCGTACGTTTTAGTTTTAATTTCAATCATAATACACTGGAATTCTCAGTCATTAACAGCAATGAGATTTAGTAGGGATACCATCTTATTTTGTTTCAAAGCAAATTAATGAAGAAGTATTGACTTAGTTATATTTCTTCATGGTTACCTTTCGATCCCTCACATGCCCGGGCAATAGCAGAGCGACCAGCGCGAACCTACATACAACAGCTCAGTGAGGATAAGGGATGTAGTCCTGAGGACCTGCCAGAAGCGATGAACGATTGGGACGAGTGACGAGAGAGGGTCTGGGATATTCGTGCTGGCGGCACGACATGATGATGATGATGATATTTCTTCAAGGAGAATACTCATCCACATATACAGTGATGAAAAAAGTGTATCAATATTGATGGTGAAGTGTAAAAAAGCATCGCAGTGCAAGTAACAGGTGCACCATGATTTATTTTAACAGTAAACATATTCGATCAGTAATCGTTTGTACCTTACATTTTGGATATCTCTTAGGTATATATATATATATATATATATATTCGGAAGAAACACAACACAAGGGGTTACCAAATGCGATAATAAACGATGTAAAATATGTGATATAACTATCGAAGGGAAATCCTATACCTTTAAAAATCCGGAAGCAAAATTCAAAATAAATAAACATTCAAGATGCAACTCAAAAAATGTAGTCTACATAACTAGATGTAGCAAGCGCAAAGAAATATACATACAGTCAACACAGACCCTGGATACAAGGGCATCACTTCACAAGTGCAATACTAAAATAACAGAAAACAGAAAATAAAACGTATCGAAACACCTATACGAATGTAGTCTAGGTTAATTTCATAATAATGCCCATATATCAAACTAACTACGGTATACTACTTTAAATAAAGAAAAAATATAGGTAAATTTAACCAAAGTAGAATAAAACATGAATCAAACACACAACAATGGACACAAACATATCTTTATCATTAAGCGTTTTCGGACGATTGCCTTCATCTTTATTGTTATTTCTACAACGTTTCGGTCGATTTGTCCTCCGGTCTTCTTCAGGTGTTTGTCGAACTCGAGAACCTTCACGGAACTTCGAACTACGTCCTTTATTGAATCCACGGAGGAAATATCGACCGAGACGTTGTGGAAATAAGAGTAAAGATGAAGAAACTTGTCCGAAAACCCTTTATGATAAAAATCATCAAGTTGCGTTTCAGAAACTTAGACAACTAACAAAGATATATATATATGTATATATGTAAATCATTAGCAAAAAGTAATTACCAGTAAATTTCAAACAGCACTACAACAAAAAAATCTCAAGACAAACATTCACACACATACAGAGAAAAAAACTATAAGGGAAACCCGAAATCACTCCAACACCCACACACGAAATCACAACGAAAAAAAAAATCAAAGACCGATGAGGGATAAGGCAGGCTAAGGTAAACACACTCTAAGAAAAAGAGATGAGTGACCTCGATATAAAATCATAATCAACATAAAACCATTCAAATTGTAAGCACGAGTGCAAGTCTTACTGAGTACCCGATTAACAAAGCCTTGTGCCATATATGTTCTCTGACAAAGGAACAATCTGGAAACACACACTTATGTAAGAACAAAAGAAATAAATAAATTCTTAAAAATACAGACCTACTCATTTAAAAAATATTTCTTACTTTCTGTGGACGTACTGCAATATATATATATTGTCATCAACAGACAGACTATTTCGTTCTATCAGAACTCTTCAGTGTGGCTAGACACGTGGGACGCTCGAAGTCGGGATCGAAACCCATCCAACTTTACGTGAGACTAAGGGTCAGACAACTCGGCCAACAAGAGTACCACCTTGCCTAAGCGAATTTTTAAGGTATTTATGCAGTAGCAGCAGCAGCAGCAGCGTCCGTTTGTTTACATTTTTATACCCTATCGGCTATCAGAGTGTGTATATATATATATATATATATATATATATATATATATATATATATATATAACACTGCACGAATGGGATGCTACTCAAGGTTAAATTTAAGCAAAGTTTAACATGTTTGCATTCAGAATTTTCATTTTCTTGGACTAGATACCATGCCAAGTTTGAAGAGACCTGTCAGCCCTACTACTTACCGATAGCTAGAGGGAGAATACATTGATTCATACCTTTCTCAAAGTGTATTAGCACAATATATATATGGGGGGGTCTCTGTGTGTGTGATATTAGAGTTGGTTAGGAATTCAGAGTTTTTCGTCTCCTAGACTGGATGCCTACCAAGTCTAAAGAACCAAGTATGCCCTATTATTTACCCTATCTGGGTTGAAGAAAAGATAGATTCATACTTTTCCCAAAAGGATTAGCACCATGCAGAACCCAAAGAGCATCGTCCGGTACTAAAAATGGGAGGGATACAGTATCATTCACTTAATAAAATTCACAATATTATGGTCCCTAAGCGCCTCGTCATAAATAGAATTAGATATCGCTCTTTCCACAATTAATCCATTATCAGTCACACACGATCCTAACCCTTTCCATTTATATAACGAGATATTACCTAATATATTTTTGTTAAAAGATAGTTATACAGTACTGACCCAGAATCGAACCTCTTCACAATGGAATAATCTGTATGAGAAGCCCGATCAACATAACTTCGGGGGTTTTGATATCCATGTATATTTCAAAGACCTTTTCTCCCACCTTGTTATTTACAATGGGATTACTTAGTCTTGCAAGCAAGTCTTTGGTGGCCAAGTCGGCTGACCTTGACAAATACACCAAATGCATCTCTGCAGAGGAGTAAAACACCCTATGTGTGTTCTGGTTATGATATTAAAAAGTCTGATCGTGACCTTCCAGTAATGCTTGATCTTTGGGGTATACGGAGTACCTCTTTATTGCCATCGCTCCTACGTCCGTTCAAGATCGGAGCGGTAGCGTCTGAGAAAGTCCTATCTATGAGTCAAATAGAACTAAAGTGTGTACTTATGCTAAACTGAATTGTTAGAAATAGAACTATTTATATATATGAAATGGATTTGGCATTAAATGAATTACAGTGAGTATATACCATAAAACCAAACAAAACTAAAAGATGTTCTCGGTTGCTAATGGTATTTGCTGTTTCGAAATTACCACACATCGTAATACCGACCAGGTTTATCGTTACTTAACTTCGTAATCGAGCGGGAATTAATATTTTCAACTTGACTTGACTGCATATTTACAACCTTTGAGTTTAACGACAAAATATATATACGGAATTTATATTATAATTAATTGAAATAAATGAGAAGTATTTATGAAAAGTATTTCATAGTTAACTCCCTTGATAAATCATAATGACCAAAATGAGCATCACATATTGTATTTTATTATCAATGATTTTCTAATTGGTTAGGAAGATGTCTTATTCTCCATTTTTGGTCATTTTAACAGAATGACGCCATCGAAAGTCTGGTAATATAATGACACTTTTGCTATATATACAGATAGATATACGATCATTATTTACTCAAACACGCACACACACACACACACACACACACACACACACACATATATATATATATATACGATGACTCAGTCCAGGATTCCTGGTGACTATTAGTTTCTCGCTTATGCGATTACTTTAACTTATATCAAATTCATATCTGTATATGCTTTATGATAAGTATTGAGCAATTTGTATTCACAAATACAGCAAACTTCATTATATATATATATATATATGTGTGTGTGTGTGTGTGTGTGTGTTTGTGTGGGGGGGTTGTTTGTGTGTGTGTGCGTGTGTATTAGGGTTAAAATTTAAAACCAAAAGCGTCTCTATCACCTAAAATCTTTAAAGTGTTCAGCAAACAAAATATGCTGATCACTATCTTAATATAGCGATCAAACATGAGAATTACCAAATAACTTGACAACTGTAGCCGTGAAACTCTCTGTCATGACGTTTGCCCTGCCTTACATTAAAATTTATTTGAAAAGATATCATAGAAAGACAATATATGTATATATATATATATATGTGTGTGTGAGTGTGTGTGTGTTTGTGTGTGTGCGCGCGCGTGTATGTGTGTGTATGTGTGTGTGTTTTTCATTTCCTTTTCCACAGTGGACCGGTACAAAACAATATTCATTTCGGTTTTATTGCCATATACTAGACTGAGCTTTGCTCAGAGATGCGCAATTGCTGTTAAAAATAACAAAAAAGAAATACTGCTAATAAAACCTTTATGAGATTAATCTGTAAGAAAATCTAATTAAAATAAATCAATGACCATTTTATAGATATTGATATATCATACTGACAAATTATAGACATCACACGCCGAATCTGATTGGAAAAAAAGGAATACTGTGTTGGTTACACATTCTGTTTAATAACTTTTCTAATGCCTTTTTTTTTTCTAACAAATTTTGGGCTTGCTCTGCGGCGTTGTAAAACTTTATTATCTTATTTACTAAGTTTTTCTTCATTGTACTCATAGGCCTTAGACTACAACTATGCAAGCCATAAGTTTTCCCTGACTGGTTACCCATATAAGTACCAATCAGGCTCACCGTGGCCTAATATTGGTTATCTCACAGGAACTGATACGTTTAGCATGACTTGATTTATCTGATGTTTATTATCAGATATTTTATAAAATAACCAAGCCCAGTCGGCATCTCAGCTGAGGAAAAAGGCTACCTCCAACGAATGTCCTGTACGTGACATAAAACCATCGGATGGCAAGGCACCAGGCTTGGAGATTTGGGGTATGTGGAGTACTCCTTCATTGCCATTGCTACCAGGTCCTGTCTAACACTGAGTAGTAGGCCCTGATGCGGTCCTATCTACGGATCAAATAGAACAATCTGCGTGTAAACAAATGACTGATGTTAAATTGTGACAGTTATATAGCAATACTATTATAACTGTTTATCCAGGGAAAGGAGTAATGCCCTCCCCTACACCTCAGTGTAGTAGCTATTGAAAAGGGAGCCCTCTGGTCGCCCTTGACTACGGTAACCAACAACTATTATAACTATGTGCAAAAGACCTGAGGTTCGTTTAAGAATGTTATCTATATAATGTTTTTACAAATTATATATATATATATATATTGTCATCCACAGACAGACTGTTTTGTTGTATCACAACTCTTCAGTGTAGCTAGACACGTAGGATGCTTGAAGCTGGGATCGAAACCCGCCCAACTTTACGGTAGATTTAGTATCAGACTGCTCTGCCAACAAGCGTACCACGTCAGCTAGGGAGTTATAAGGTATTAAGCAGCAGCAGCAGCGTTCGCTTGTTTACATTTTATACCTTGCCAGCTACCAGAGAGCTCAATTCGTTCGAAGACCTTTGCATTATTCGAGCGGCAGCCGTAAATTCCTTCGCCAGAGTGCTCAATCCCTATAACTACAATAGTTGATATGCGATAAAACCAAATCAAACCAAACTAAACCAAACAAATAAAAAGACCGTCCGTTCCATAAGCTAACGACATTAGAACTTCTGGCGTTCATAGTACATAATCTTGGCAGATTACTATCATATATGGTGCTAATGTATCAAGTTGCAAGAAACATAATTATTGAGGAGACAGATTCTTTATTGAGACCATATGCAAGAGGTGTTTCCTCTATCTTTTCTCTGAGTATGGAATAAATGCATTGAAGAAATCTACGAATAATCTTGTTGCTTCGAGATCTTTGTCACGTATACTTTCGTTGATTCGACCAGAAAGGACTTATATACATATATATGTGGAAACTGGTTGCATTCTTCAGGATCTGCCTGGTACGATTGGCGACACGGATGGATGGTGAGAGAGGGTCATTGAACTTCGTGTATTCCATCTTGATTATATATATATATATATATATATATATATATATATATATATACACACTGGATAATGAGATGGATATCTGTTCTTATAAGAGAATCATGAGGCTGAATTTAGTTCTGTGTACCACAATTGGTATTCCATCGTACATGTTCAATAATCGATAAAAGTAATATTTCTTATTTGTGACTGGTACCATGTAACCCAGTACAAATTACACCATGTTACTTGGAGAAAAGACTGACACCGCCACAGAGATATAATTATTATGGCATGCAAGATATAAATAAAAATGTAAAATGAACACGATTTCTCAATTTTTAGGCTTAAAATAACCCTAGTTTGGTTGAAAGTCAATCAATCAATATGATAAAATGTCACGATATAATGAGAACTTTATTTATATAGAGATAGATATATACAAAGAAATTTTGATAAATAGTCACCACATAGATTTATCAATGATATTCGGCCCCAAAAAAGTAGTTACTTTTTGTGCGCTTAAAAAAATAACAAAACCTTGTAGGCTGAGAAGACGACGAACCAGCAAATCTTGGAGATTTAACACAATAAATCTCCTCCTAGTTTTGATATTTTCTAATCCGCTCAGTTCCTCACGACACAGAACAAACACAATGTGAAAAAAACAAAAACAAAAAACGAACTGGTTTTGAATCAACAGAAATATTGAAAAAACAAGTCTTTAAGTCATATAATCTATATTATTCATTTGTTCACTCGGAAAAGGTTATCCACAAACGCGTTTTGTGATCCCCGACCCTGAAGCGAATAACTGTTTGTCTCGCCGTTTACTTCACATTTCATGACTTAAAAGTAAAAGTAGTTTTTCTTTTCTGTCAATCTTTTTTGTAAAGTCCTTGAATTTAATTTAATAGACCGCCATTTTAAGTTTCCTGATTTTCCGTTAGTTTTCTTAAATTTAACATTTTCGTTTTGTTTAGAAATGATTATTTAAGATTAAAAATGCTATTTTCTTTCAGCCATAAAACAACTGTTTACCATCAACTTTTCTATCAGACTTTTCTTTTTTTAATCTATATTTTATTTTTCTAGTTTTGTTGGTTTATTTGAAAAAGATTTATCTCCATTCCAAAGCCTTTCTAATTTTGGTATTCTTAGCTTTTTTCCTTCTTGCCAGATAAAATATCTATTCCTCCTCTCCCTTTCCATGCATCTCTCTCTCTCTCTCCCTCTCTCTCTCTCTCTCTTCATCTGTCTACATGTTTCTTTCACACTTATTTCCCTTTATATATATATATATACACACACACATATATATATATATATATATATATATATATATACGATGATATTTAAATAAGTTTTCAGACTTTTTTCGTATGGGCATTTTATTAATAGTACACGCATGAAACTCAAGTCCCCTTCGAAGGAATCTCCTACGGCTGCAATGCACTTGTTGTACCGTTCTAACAACTTCTGGAAGGCCCCATGGAAGTCATCTTGTGTGAGCGTATCAATGACCATCGTCCCTGCCTCTTTGATCTCCTCAATTGTCTCATAACGACAGCCTCCCTTAAAACCAAAACATTGTAACCCTAACCCTAACCCTTTGGCCAATCAATTCTGGTGTATTGACTTCCTTACTCCTCCCACACCTCACATCATCCCTCACAGACTCCCTGCCTTCCTTGAATCTCTCATGTCACTCAAAAACTCATGCTATATTCATGCAAGATGCTCCAAAAGCACTCTGAAGCATTCTATACGTTTCTGTGGCATTTTTTCCAAGTTTAAAACAGAATTTTATTGCATATCGTTATTCTAAAGTGTCCTCACGTCTAGATTGCATTTTTGAAATTCACCAGCTGTGACAATCAAGCTTTAGTAGGGTGTATTCCAATTGCTGCTGTAGCTGTCCATTTGAACCTGAAATCATAAAAATTGGTCAGTCATCTCATAATAGTTATAGGAATAACATAGTGAATTTTCAAGAGTCTACGACGATTTTAAATGCCTGTACAAAAAGGCCTGGAAACTTATTGAAGTCACCACGTATATATATACATATATATATAAGTAGTTGACCAACTATAGTCGAAGGCGACACGAAAGCTTCCTTTTCAATAGCTTCTCCACCGAGCAGTAATGGGAGGGTGCTATACTCGTCACTCGGTTGCTCCACTTACCCTTGATCCGTACCTTATATAACTGAGTGTTAAGCGAGGGGGAATCAAGTATGATTTTAAAAGTCTTTGGTATGACTCAAGCTTGGATTGAACCTCAGTCTCCCGGATTATAGGTGGACACTTTATGACTATCATTCCAATAGGCTGCAGAACAAAAATAACTCAAATAGCGCGTTCTCATATGTAAAATCTTAAGAGTGCTCAAAACACGAAAATGCAGAGCAATATGACAACATTCATCTAGTATATAATTTGATAATATAAAAACCAGGATAAGACTTATGACACCGAATTTCACGTGGTCCACCCTCCACTGTTCTATACGTCTAAATTCTGTTAGATTTAATTGAACAAATATGTAAGTTTTGAGTCACATGATACACTGTTATATATTTAGATAAAACACATGATTAATATTGACAGTTGTTTAGAGAACATATTTCTGCGATATGAAGTAATATCTTTATAAACTTTGTTTATTCGAAACGACTGTTAACGGATCACAATAAATAAAGAGATTAATCATCTTTTAAAAAAAAATTCTCATTTTGCGGGTGATCCAAAAACGCTCTTGTTCCAATTAAGTATGATGTCCTCTCTCTCTCTCTCTCTCTATATATATATATATATATGAAGAAAAGTTGAAAAAGCAAAATAATCCCAAATTTGATAAATCTATTAAGAAAGTTGACGTTGACCGTTTCGTTTGCTATAACCTAGTTCAGGACTTTAAATCCCTGAAAATGTTGTTAGAATAGCGATAGATGTTTGTTGAAATAACTGGAGAAAAGAAAGTGTATTTCTCCTGTTATTTCCTCAAACATCCATTGCTATTTAAATAACATTCTTTATGAATTTAATGTCCTAAAGTGAAGAAGCTTATTACTGCTAAAATGTTCAATATCGACTTTCATAAAAAATCATCAAATTTTGCTTTATTCTGTTTTCTCAACTTTTCTTCATGCTGTCGGATTTATTTCCTTATTTACTTCCATAAGCAGCAGCAGTGTCGATACTGTTATATGGATGCACTACATGGACGCTAACTAAATGGATGGAGAAAAAGCTTGACGGCAACTACACAAGAATGCTGCGAGCAATTTTGAACAAGTCCTTGAGGCAACACCCCACAAAGCAGCAGCTGTACGGTCACCAACCTCCTATCACGAAAACTATCAAAGTTAGACGAACCAGACATGCAGGACACTACTGGAAAAGTAGAGACGAGCTCAAAAGTGATGTTCTCCTATAGACCCCCTCACATCACCGAGCAAAAGCAGGGCGGCCAGCTTGAATCTACAGTGGCTCTGTGAGGATACAGCCCTGAGGACCAGCCAGAAGCGATGAACGATAGGGAAGAGTGGCGAAAGAGGGTCAGGGATATCCGTGCTAGTATTGCGACAATATGATGAGATTATATATATATATATATATATATATATATATATATAAATATATTGTGGTGACTCATGGTCATTAGTGTTTATTGGGTTTATTTAAATCTTTAACATTGGTAGAACTTAGTTGCAAAAATGAATCCTTCACTCTGACTAAAATATATTATTTTTGAAAATATCACTGACTGAAAATATTAATAGTAATAATTCAATAAAAATAAACATTCATTTTTTTATGTTTTCCAGATATGTAAGAAAAATTGTGAAGACAAAGTATTTGATAAATCAGACTGCACATTACCCCCTTTCAATTTTTTGTGGGTATCTGTTATCTTCCTGTCTCTAAATTTTTAGTTTAATTTACCCACTTTTTTTTTATTAGTAAAGCTTTCTAAGATAATATTTATTCAATACTCCTCCAATCAATTTTATCACCCCACCCCCTAGTCAACAAGTTTCTTTGATTTTCATCGACTTTTTCTTACTGGATTGCTCGGAGAACACACTAAGTCGAGCTAAATTTAATTTAGCATTTTTTCAATTGATACATTCCGCTAAAAATATAGACTTTACAGAATAAATTATTTAAAATATTCCTTTGAAAAAAAAAGTTGAAATAAAAATGTGTTCTTTGATAAAAATGGGTATATGAGTCCTTTGAGATGTTTCACTGATTATTTATAAAATTAAAGCAAGAAATACTTTGCCTACTAAATATCTCTCTAGCTTAGTAAGTCTTGGATCTTCTCACCCCATGTGGCCAAATTAATTTTAATTCCTTTTTGTTACTTTCTGTCTTGCTTTGTTCCCATTTTTTACTGTATCTTTATTCTTTATTAAGAACGATATCAACAAAATATATTTTGGTTCAAATTTTGAGACAGGTTGCTTAAATAATTTTGGATCAAGCTGAACTAAGGAAGGAAAACGTGTACTTGAATGTTTATGCTCACCAAACCCGATCCTCGGACATCTGTTATCCTGGCACTAATAACCTGAAACCTGAAACTAATACGTTTATTCATTTCGTTGGGAGACTAAATGGAGTGGTCTCCCTTTTCACAGTATTTGAGGAACTCTCCCACGTCACGAGTCTATTTTGTTCACGTGATAATGTAAACCGGAGAATCAGTCTTTTTTGCGAACTTGGGAAGAAAATACATGGTAGTTCGCTCCTCAGCGGCGAGGACATGGAGCCTTCCTACATCATATTCCAGATCGGAGAAGAGTAACTGGTTTCCTCCTCTTTGTAGTATGGATTTTTCTGTTTGTTCCTTAAACGCCTGCGGCTCTTTTATAGTTTAGGGAGGGAACTCAGTTCCCTCCTCGTATTGTGTACTATTAAATGTCTTTTCACATTGATTGACTTGTTCTGTTTCCTACCGAATATTCTGTGTTAGGTTCCTCTCTTTAGGAGAACCTAATGCCTTACAAGAAATGGAATCTAGTCTACGAATTAAAACTTCGTCAAAGCTTAATTTACAAAATGGCAAAAATTCTAGAATAATAACATTCCAAATAAGCTCTTCCTAACCCAACCTAATTTTGGAGACTGAAAACCAACACTCAGAAAATCCTGAGCGGGAAAACATCACAATATCCCGATAACGGATTGGTCACACAAGACTTAAGTACTCCTTTAATCACGAGCAACAACCTCAATATATAACATGTTAAACGCCATGCACTTTCTCATAGAATGCAAAGCTTTCAGTCAAATGTTTTTTCAATGAAGATTCTGTAAAAGATCTGTCTAAAACTATGAAAATAGATGAAATTCTATCCTTTTTTTAGAGAAAGAAAATTATACCAAAGAAATTTAAACGTAAACAGGATCAATACGATTCAAAATAACCCTGCAACACGATTTCCGAAAACGCTAACATATCGTCAAAACCGTTAAATACGATAACGTAATTCTAGACATGTAACGTACCATATTCTCAAACCTCTAGGTATAAAATAACCCCGGACTGACTGATATGACGTTAAAACCTAGTGAACTAGAACAAAACCGAGTTCATATATATATATATATATATATATATATATATATATATATACTTTTTTCAAGTAAACATACTAGCGTGTTTAGATAAAAATTATGTCACAGATTGCGGTTGCACATATTTACGGATATATATATATATATATATATATATATATATATATATATATATATATATATACAGTTAAAATCTGCTCAGCCTTTTTATGAACAAAAACTTAAGATAGAGTTGACCATGCTGACAGACGACCCAAAACAGTTACTCTTTTTAAAGGCACAGAGGTTTTAGTTGCCTGAAAAATAAGGATAATTTAAATTCAAACTAAAATCTCTCCAAATGACTGACTGATCTTTGTTGGCAATGAATGGGAAGTATGAGAAAAATTTCGAAGTGAATCAAACATCGTTGGAGACAAAAGATAGGAATATATATACATATATATATATATATATATAGATTGATTGATTGATATGGGAGTGTCGGTTTTTTATTGTTTTTTTAAAATTCCACCTGGACGAGATTGTATATGACAGCGTATTTATCCTAAAATGAAGCTTTTCAACAGCAGATTTTTTTAGAGGAATTTATAATGCCTGAAACCAAAGAAATCCCATTATTATTAGAACTCATAAAACTTTTTTACTCCTCCTATATATATGTGGGTCTGTGTGTGTAATATATATATATATATATATATATATACTAATTAAAATAAAGATAAACCAAAACAGGATAAAAATGATTGCCATGAGTTTCACTTGAGCGATCTTTACGTGAGATTTATCGTACGTAAAATCAGCTGAATTAAACTGGATATCTGTTCTCAATGTAATATTTAAATCTCGTGATGATAGGGTTTTTGGTAGTTAATATCACTGCACGGACCTGTTCGAATGATCAAGTTGCAGGGGATACCGAGCATTCTTGTCGGGTGGCTGAGACTGACAACTACCGTGGCTCCTACGCTCCGTCTCTTATAAATTCACCTACTTTGCCAGGGTTAGGTTTTTTTCCCAGCTTTGAGAAGCCCCGTTTCAGGGAATTCCGACCGTATTCGAGCTTCGGATCCGACCAGATCCCACCAAATTAAAATAGCCTTATGCCGTATTTCAACAGGAAAGGGTGTTGAATAAATACGATATGGTCGTAAATATCACCAGATGACGAGACAGGCTGTACAGACCTTTTCTTGTGGATTTGTTCACCTCGTTTTCCCTCATTTTTGTTTTATTTTGTAGTTGATTTCTCGTGATATTGCATTCTTGTTTATAGATTAGTACATTTTACTGAAGTGGATATATATATATATATATAGTTGAGCAGAAATCTTCCAAGAATAAGTGGGATATGAATGGCTAATAACCCTAAGAACGCAGATAGTGTTTTACATTTTCCTGTAGTTCAACACGCAGTATATACTTTCGAGTATATATATATATATATATATATATATATATATATATATGAGGGCTTCAAAAATCAGTCCAGCTTCAGAGTGCCTTCCATATAGGTATCATTAGTTTCTATTGTAAAAATTGGGTAAATGTCAAGTTTATATTCTGATACCAAAGTCTGTTTGCCTACTAGGAGGAATCTCTTTACAGCAAAGGCAACTTGTGCACCTGCCTTCTCTAGTGGCGCGGTTTCCCTGGGGTCCCGGCCTTGATTTGACCTAATGTCTAATCCTAGCACTTTGTAAGTCCTAGGACGACCGCTTAATACACCTGGAACCTCGTTTCTCATTTTCTTAATCCCGATGAAAAAAAGCATTTTATAACAATTGGAAATACATATAAGGTCATAATCTTGAGCTCAGACCCTTCCAACACCCAACACACATGCACACACACACACACACATACACTCATACACACACATATATATATATAAGCTCCCAATATTACTGAGCACATTTGAGTGGTCAGTAAATAATATTCTGCCACCAGTGTTTACGGTCAGTCTGACTTCTCGCTTCGCCAATGACCCAGGAGACCGGAGTTCAATCTCGGGTCACGTCATACCAAAAACTCAAAAAATTGTACTTGATACCTCCTTGCTTAACACTCCGCTTTATAAGATATGGATCAAATGTAAAGTGGACCAATCTAGGGAAAGAAATAGTCCACTCCCTTACATCTTGGTAAAGTAGCTATAGAAAAGGGAGCCCTCGGACCGCTCTCGGACTGCCCTCGACTAGGATCAACAACTTTACTTACTTATATCACACCAACTAAATTCTTCTACAACGGTGGCGTTGGCATTAAGTTACCCAAAGAAGAGTGATATGCTAATAAAGAACCCAAGCAAAAAAAAAAAAAAATTAATTATAAATTGGACATTAAACATTTTTTTCTTTTATGAATGCTACATTAGAAATGTTTTCCACATTTTCAATCATCATCATTATTTATTGCGTTATTTTGTCTACTTTTGAGTTGATTTGTTGGATGTATTCATATGTTTAGTTTACCTTGTTTGGGTTTCATGACATATCAACCTTTATAGGTTTTTTATTGTTAAATCAATTTTATCCACACAAACAGTTCTATTTCAAACAGTTCAGTTTTGCATGAGTACGCTATTAAATTCTCAGAAACAACTCTATTTCAAGCTATTCAGTTAAGTCAAATATTCTAATTCAAACAATTCAGTTTAGTATGAGAATAGTTTTTATTCAGACACAGTTAAATGGCAAAACTGTTCTATTTTAAACAATTTCTTTTAGCATAAGTACGCAGTTTCAATGTCAAAACAGTCCAAATTCAAACAATTCAGTTTAGCCTAAATACACAATTTAGTTCTATTTGATCCATTGAAAGGACCCTATCAGTTGCTACCAGAGGCAGAAAAAACAAAGAAAGACTGAAATACTGACAGATAGACTTGCAATAATTAAACTGGATTTCGGGATTTCAACCATAAACTGAGTTGAAGCTAAAAAGACGACGTCATCTTACTCTACTCCATATGACCAACAAAGAAAATGGATTTCCAAATAACTGACAATCATCCTATCTTGTTAACCGTTACACCACGTGACAGTCTTACTGTATGCTCAAGCCTGTGAATATCAAAACAACAGTTTTCACGTTTGATTAAATATGATTTTTTTTAAAGAAAAGCGATTATTATAGGATAGAAAGATGGACGAAGGGATGCATCCTTCCTTTCCCTAAAAAAGCGACTTCGGACTAGCCAAGAACTACCGAGGGATAACACTTACATCCATTGCAGCCAAAATCTACAATGCCCTACTACGAAATCGCATAGAACCCAAAATAGACAACATCCTTAGGAAAAACTAAAATGGCTTCCGGAGAAATAGATCCACAACCTCACAAATACTGACCATCCGTAGAATCCTTGAAGGCGTTCGGGCAAAAAACCTTCAGGCGACATAACTATTTGTCGACTTTACCAAGGCCTTCGATTCCATACACAGAGGGAAGATGGAAAGAATCCTACTAGCATACGGCCTACCAAAAGAAACCGTAGCTGCGATAATGATTCTCTACAGAAACACCAAAGTGAAAGTACGTTCACCAGAGGAGACATGGAATACTTCGACATTGTTGCAGGAGTACTACAAGGAGACACACTAGCCCCGTACCTCTTTATCATCTGTCTAGACTATGTGCTTAGGACTTCGATTGACAAAATCAGAGAAAATGGCTTCGAGCTGACTAAGAGAAGAAGCAAAAGGTACCCCGCAAAAACAATCACGGACGCTGACTACGCTGATGACTTGGCGTTACTAGCGAATACGCCTAATCAAGCAGAGATACTACTGCATAGTCTGGAACGAGCCACAGCTGGCATTGGCCTCCATGTCAATGCAAACAAAACTGAATATATGTGTTACAACCAAACGGGCAACATTGCCACACTAGACGGAGCCTCTCTGAAACTAGTAGACAAATTCACCTGCCTAGGAAATAGCGTCTCATCAACCGAAAAAGACATCGACACACGACTGACGAAGGCATGGACAGCTATCGATAGGCTCTCGATCATATGGAAGTCGGACCTAACCGATAAAATGAAACGCAGTTTCGTCCAGGCAGCGGTTGTGTCGATACTGCTATATGGATGCACCACATGGACGCTAAATAAGCGGCTGGAGAGGAAACTAGACGGAAATTACACAAGAATATTGAGAGCAGTATTGAACAAGTCCTGGCGACAACGCCCCACGAGACACCAACTATACGGACACTTGCCCCCCATCACGAAAACTATACAAGTTAGACGAACCAGACACGCGGGACACTGCTGGAGAAGCAAGGACGAGCTCATAAGCGATGTACTCCTGTGGACTCCCACATATGGATGTGCAAAAGCAGGACGACCAGCACGAATTTACATACAGCAACTATGTGAGGACACAGGATGTAACCCTGAAGACCTGCCGGAGGAAATGAATGATAGGGAGAAGTGGCAAGAGAGGGTCAGGGATATCCGTGCTGGCGGCGCGACATGATCATAATGATGATGACTGATAATTTTAAAACAGATTTATTTGAGCTCTAGATGCGACCCCAAAAAGTGCAATCTATCCAGGTGTTGTATAGTCAAAACCATGACCAACTATATAAACACATAATACTTATACGTCTACATGTGCATGCAGAATCATAAGGTCGACACAATAATAACGACGAGCGACACAGTCTTTTAGAAAAAAATATACCTCTCATTTTATTTGAAATGGTTGTGTGTGAGAGGGAGTTGGAGACCGAACAGAACTGCAACATATTGACCCCCACTCTATTGGCCATAACCGCGTTTCTTTCCCGTTCTCCTGGGCTGCTCAACCGGGGGCTTGGGGGGCACAGCCTCTCTGGGTGCTGGTTTTCTCTACCACATCTTATTACCAACTGGTCTGGTTTCCAAACTAACTGACTTCCAGTCTTCACCGAGTTATATAATAGTTCAACGTCCACCTTCTCGTGGGCGTCACAATTGCACTCATTCAACCCATCCACGGTCAAGGTTATAATTCTGATATTCCTCGACCGGATGCCACTGTTATTTACATAGGTGCATTTCCTATTTTGACGGCTTGGCCGGGTCGGAGTTCAATATACAACACAGGCAAGCGTAAAAATGTGAGTAGTATCCACGAAGAAGTAATTGCCACACCCCAGAGATTTAGATCAGTAGCCTCAACATCATATGTGCTTCACTGTTATACCTGGGACACCCCTGCAGTGGAAAAAATCAGATGAGAGAGAGAGAGAGAGAGAGAGAGAAAGAGAGGATGTCAATGAAGTGGTCTTCCCGTAGTTTGGTTATGCAATTATACCATTACGGGTTGAGCCCTCTGGCGAAGGAATCTACGGCCGCCTCTAGCATAACGCAAACTTCTTCGACTCAACTAAGCATCCAGGTATCCGGTAAGGCAAAAATGTAAACAAATGAAAGCTACTACATAATGCCTTATAATTCCCGAGCTGACGTGGTTCGGTTGTTGGCTGAGCGGTATGATACTAAGTCTAACATAAAGTTGGGCGGGTTTCAATCCTAGCTTCAAGCGTCCTATGTGTCTAGCCACACTGAAAAGTTGTGATACAACGAAACAGTGTGTCTGTGGATGACGATATATAGATATATATATATATATATATATATATATATAGAGAGAGAGAGAGAGAGAAGAATGAGACTAATAAATCCGTGCTATTAAAACGCCTTGATGATGATAATGAAGACGGTTAAGAGACAGTTTTTTTCTGAAAATCAAGTGTTCAAATTTAGTCTCAAGTATATAGGCATGTTTTTCGGTATAACTTTACTGGCTGAGCGGTATGATACTAAGTCTAACATAAAGTTGGGCGGGTTTCGACCACAGCCTCAAGCATCCTACGTGTCTAGCCACACTGAAGAGTTGTGATACAACGAAACTGTCTGTGGATGACTATATATATATATATATTTATATATAGTCATCCACAGATAGAAGGTTTCGTTGTATCCGAACTCAAAGTGTAACTAGACCCGCGAGATGCTTCGAGCTGAGATCGAAACCCCGCAACTTTATGCATGTTGGATATTTTACCGCAGGTCCATCAGTAGCCTCAACATATGTATTATTTTTTCTTTGTTTAAATTTTGTGCATTAGAAGAGTTTTGCATTACGCGTGTGCCAACCGGTAATTCCTCGCGAGAGAGCTCATATATATATATATATATATAATTAAACTAAAATAATTTAATCTTATTCCTGGGATTATATATATATATATATATATATATATATATATATATATATATATAATTAAACTAAAATAATTTAGTCTTATTCCTCAGATTATATATATATATATATATATATATACATCCTTTGATTTTCGTTAATGTTTCTGTTTCTGCCATTGACAAATATGAGAAATAGTATTAACATGTTCAAGTATTCCTATGAAATACAAATAATTCTAAACAGGTATTTGGCCGATAGATAGTACCCTGACAGGAACTAATGATCAAGTTCAGAGTAGACATGAGAGCTATGAGAATTAAAGTTTCTTCACTCTACCATTCCTCAAGAACTGGTTACTTACATTAAGATGCAGTTTAGTGTCATACCCATTTTTTTTTTCCTGAGGATGGAGGTCTTGTCTCTCTGCAAGAGATACCTCTGTATTTTAAGCTCCAGTTTAAGTAATTGTTCCTAAGGAGTTAATTTTCCTAACACACTAAATGTTCCTTACCCTTGACCTTGTGCCAAGCTATTAAATAACAACAAAGTGCAGCCGATACTCCCAACATTAAAAAGAAACTATCACTTGTGTTGTGCAAATGAATCTAAGCCAGAGGTAGTGATTACTTACACAAGGCTGATACAGAGAATTAAAAATGTTTCGAAGTTTAAATGCTCTGAACAATACATCTCATGTAAATTAACTAGATTTCTGTCATCTGGGAAGAAAGAAGCAAGCAATATTTCTTAAAATCATTGTATTCTCTCTCATAAACAGGTCAGAAATTCCTGTTAATACATATATTGACGTATCTAGCATATAGGTAATCTTAAACAATCGCCATTGATCTCGTAATAACAATAAATGGAATCATGAATAGGATAATTAAAACATAATTTATTTGAAGCAAAGTAACGCTAATAATGGTATAGATATATTAAGAATATATTATTTGTAACTCGTAATAATCGTAAAATTAGAACATTAAGCTCCATTCAGGACGAATTACCAGTGACAATTTTTATATCATAACAATTTTATTGATAAGTAACAAAACACAATCGACGATTTTAAAAAGGATAGATGCTTAAAAATATAAGATATTGTATATATGATAAATATAAAATGATCTATTTTATCGACTCGGCAATAATGTTCCTTTGATGTTTTATTTTCTGTTTTATAAGCATTTGCCTATCTGCTTTGTCTAGCTTGTGTATGATGTTGATCATATAAAATGGCTCATGGGATATGCTAATGGCACAAAACCCGCTTTCCTGAAGGGAGCTTCCACTGACGGACGAAACTGTCAACATTTTTTGTCGCAAAAAAATAAAAAAGAGTAGACACCTTTTTCTTTGTCACTATAGCAACAGTCGTCTTCCAGTTATCGTTCGGAAAACTCACCTGGTCGGCAAGGACAGTTAATACAACAAAGAGCAGATAATTCAGAAAACATAAAAATAAGTTTCTGCATTAACATATTGAGTTGTATAACAACTTTTAAACTAATATGGATAATGATCAGTCATAATGCATGTTTAAATCCTTTGTACGAGAATACAGAAAGTTAACAGGAAAAGAAATATAAAAGCAGAAATGCTGGGGGTTCACTTGGAACTGTGCAAATGAACAAAGAATTATTTTCAACAACCTGCTGGTCTGCTGGACTGTGCAATAAAATCGGACACGTGTAGACTAGACGCGGTTAAGTTTCAACAAGCTTTAGTTATCTATAGGTTCTCTTCTTTCCAGCGTGACGTGCACCAAATATCGCGGACTATTTGTAGGTAGGTAGGTAGGTAAGGCAATGTTTGCCGCGAGAAATTTTCATACAACTTCTATGTGGTTTGTTTTACAGAATTGTTTTTATATATTCATATTTCTAAGCATAATAGGGTCTTTCAAAATGTTCTAAGCCTAACCCAGGGAGAAAAACTCTCAGCTAAATATTTTTTGTTTGGCCACATTTTACCTAGGATTATAAAACTAGCAAAAGTGATTAAGTTTTTTGTGCAGGTGTGGCCCATACAAAGTTAGGAGGGGTGCGATAAATCTGAGATCTGGGTGAGGGTTCGAACTTTTTTAACGGTCCTAGTAGCAAGTGCCATGAATTAAAATATTTAAGATAGAGATTGTAAGAACCGCTTTTTATATGCGATTAATTATCTTGACGTTTTTTCCCCATTTGGAACAAATAATGTTAAGTTTGTGTAACTTAAAATTTGCGTCAGATTTGTACAAGTTTTTAAAATATTACAAGTAAACATTTAATCAAAGGTTGTATAATCCTGCAATAAAAGATATATGTACTGAATTATAAAATTATGTATAAAACAGATTTTAGAAATGAAGAAAAAATCAAACTGATCCTGGGTCGGAAATATATTTGCAACGGAAACTAAAGACGTTTAAGATTAAATAATTTTTCCTAGTCGGCTGGGGCTGTAGAATACACAGACTGCATCTCTACAATGGATATATGGGGAATAAGGAGTACTTCCTCATGGCCATTGCTCCCAGATTCACTTTTACCAGAAGTGGTAGTACCTGATAGTGTCCTGTCTATGGGTCAAACGGGAAAAACTGTGCAGACAAATGACTAATGTTAAATTATGACTGTTATATGAAAATACTTGAAACCATTTAACTGTGTGAAAAAAAGAGCTCAGACTCGTTTAAGAATAATATCTACAAAATATGTTTACAAATTCACACACACACACACACACACACACACACACACACACACACATATATATATATATATATATATATATATATATATATATGTGTGTGTGTGTGTGTGTGTGTGTGTGTGTGTGTGTGTGTGTGTGTAAGGACGATTTGACACACCATAAAACCCAACCAAAACAAATTAATTTTTGATAATTTCATTTATTTCTCTAATTTTAGCTCTGTTAGATGTACATAATATTGAATCACTTCATAAAAAGGTAAGATAAACTTAGGCGATAATAAATAAATAAATAAAATATTTTTAGTAAAAGAAAACAAAAACTAAATCATAAACGTCAGAAGACAATTCGAAAAATATGTTTTTGGCATATCAACCTTATTTGATGCCGAAGATATTCTACTAGAAGAACAGTAGTGGTACCATTTAACCCATAACTGGGAAGATATGGTGATTTATACCTTTACCTAAGGGTATTTTCCGAAAGTGAATGTAATAGCGCGACTGGAGTACGAACTTGCTTACTACGATTCCAATCTCCAACGATTGAACCATTACACCACGAGGACACATCCAGTATGTTCCAGGTTTGAAATTATTAGAAATTACAAAGTATATATTTCTAAAACTTGTATTTGTATAGTCTTTTGCAATCACACACATAATAACATTATTACTTTCTCTTCTTCTCTGACTCTTTCACTTTCTCTCTCTCTCTCTCTCTCTCTCTTTCTTTCTCTCTCTCTCTCTCTCTCTATATATATATATATATATATATATATATGCGTGTGTGTGGTTGTGCGCGCGCACATGTGTGTGAATTTTTTCATGATTCTAACATTTTTCCACTCCCACAATGTCCATTTTCTCATGGGTGCAAGGATGACCAAGAATGAATAATAACTGAGGAACATGTCCAGTAGGATACATAGCGTAATGGCTATAGGCGTTGGTTCCCTAAGCATCTAAGTGACAATCATCTGGAGGTTGCAGGTTCAATTCAGGAATACTTAATACTTGTACCTAGCTATGGTTAAAGGAATAAAAGCAAGTGGCACCCGAGGATTAAGTAAAGGACTTTGTCCGAAATTCCGTATAGGCTCCCGAGTTCGCCAAGAAACCCCGGTGGACAAAATCGGCCGAAACGTTATGAATATAAAAATAGATATGAAGACAACAATCTGAAAAGCTGAATGATAAAAATCATCAAACTTCCTCACATAAATTCAAACAACTAACAGAGGAATGGAAATATCTATCCAGGAAAACATCAGAAATTTAGAAGCTAAGAAAAATTGCAAATATTTGGGAATACTAGAAATGGATACCGTTAAAGAAACGGACATGAAAGAAAAAAAAAGAAAAGAGTACCTCAGAAGATCAAGGAAACTCCTCGAAACAAAGTAAAGCAACAAAAATTTTATCAAAGGAATAAAAACCTTGGCTGTCACCTTTGTAAGATACTCTGGACCATTCTTATTATAGTCAGGTGAGGAACTCAGACAAAGTGGTCAAAAAACGGTGAAATTGATGACAAAACACAAGGCCTTACGCCAGAAATATGATATATACTGATTACAAGAGCCAAGAAAAGGTAGAATAAAACTCGCAAGCGTCAATGTGAGAATTCTAGATCTCGAGAAATACCATAAAAAAAACAAAAAAAAAAATTACAACAAACTGTAACAACTATGGCAAAATAAATTAAGAAAACAACAATCACTCGTAAACCAAAATGGGAATAAAAACAACTGTATGGATACTTCAAGAGATAAACTGATGAGATTTCACTCGAGAAGACCTAGATAGGGCTAAAAAAGAGAAACCTCAAAACAGAAACTGAAAATCTCTTAAGAGCATATAGTACCATAAGTACGAATTATATTTAAAGTGGAAATTGATAATACGCAGCAGAATAGCACGTGTAGGTTTTTTGGAGACAGAGATCAAGTAATTGATCTTATAATAATCGAATGCAGAAAACTAGCACGAAATAAAGGAAAGAATAAACATGACTGGATAGGAAAGGCGATTCGCTGGTAATTGTACAATCAGTTTAGTCAAGAAGTTCTAATTCAGCTAATTCAGTTTAGTTTAAGCACAGATTTTGTTTACACAAAGTTAAATGTCAAAACAGTTCTTTATTAAACAATTCAGTTTAGTGTAAGTACAGTTTCATTTTGAAAAAACAGTTCCATTTCAAATAATTCAGTTTAGCATGAGCACGCAGTTTAAATGTAAGTTTAATTGTCAAAAACATTTCTGTTTCAAGTTATTCAGTTTAGTCAAACAGTTATAATTCAAACAATTCAGTTTAGCGTAAGTATGCAGTTAGTTCTATTTAACACATAGGTGGGACCTTATCAGGTGCTATCATTCCGGACCACAGTGGACCAGGGAGCAATAGCAATGAAGGGGTACTCCGCATTCCCCAAAGTTCCAGTATCACTGGAACCACACCATCTGATTGTTTAGTGTCATATCGAGGACATTCATTGCAGGGGGGGTCTTACACCTCTCCAGAGGCGCAGTCGGTGTATTCTATAGGTGATTCAAATCATAATTGGTGAGCGTGGGACGATCCCTAAATTCCATAAAAATAGACTAGAAGTGGAAAATTAAAGGAAGCATCAAGATCATGAGGACCACAGTTCCGGTAAAAACAGCTAGGATACTGGAGATCTAAGGTGACTTGCTGTTGTTCAGGCTTCAGTGAAGAACTAACAGATATACTAAACTTACTAGTAGTAAATTATATTAATCCACCCAGAATTGGTCCTGGGAAATAAGATGCATATAATTCTATGGGGTTTTGAGATACAAACGGATCACCAAATCTCAGCCAGACGACCAGACCAAGTTATAGTCAACAACAAAAAAATAAAGGAGAATCTGCCGAACTTCGCTATTTCGGCTGAAGGCAAAGTAAAGCTAAAAGAAAACGAAAAGAATGATAAATACCAAGACCTTCCAAGAGAACTGAAAAACGACTATTGGAATTGAGAGTGACGTTGATACCAGTTGTAATTAGTGCGCTCGGCACAGTCCATAAAGAATTGGTGAAGGAACTAGGGGACTTAAAAATAGGAGGACGATTGAAGACCATAAAGACTACAGCATTGTTAAGATCGGCCCGAATACAGAGAAGAATCCAAGAGATTTGAGGAGACTTGTCGCTGAAATTTCAGTGAGAAACTCTCAGCTAACGCTGATGTGAAAAACTCTCAAAAGAGTAAAATAATAATAATAATAATAATAATAATAATAATAATAATAATAATAATAAGAAGAAGAAGAAGAAGAAGAAGAAGAAGAAGAAGTCAACAAAGGATTGATAAAGGAACTAGAAGACTTGAAAATACGAGGACTAGTGGAAACTATCCAGGTGTCAGCATTATTAGAATCGTCTAGAACACTGAGAAGAGTTTTAGAGACTTGAGGTGACTTGCTGTCACTCAAACTCTAGTGGAAGACAATCAGCTAATGCTGGTGTGAAAATTCAAAAGTGTATAATAATCTCTCCTAGTGGCAGCACAAAACTGTGCCTTAAAAACTAATCATATCAAGGCAAGGATAGAAAAGACTCAACAAAATAGCAAGTGTAGGCTATGTGACGATAGAGACGAAACGATCAATCACATCATAAGCGAATGCAGCAAATTAGCACAGAAAGAGTACAAGACTAGACACGACTAGGTGGGCAAGGTGATCCACTGGGAAATGTGCAAGAAATTGAAATTTGACCACACGAACAAATGGTATATGGACAACCCAGCACCTGTCCTAGAAAATGACACACATAAACTCCGATGTGGCTTTGACATACAAACGGGTCACCAAATCTTGGCCAGAAGACCAGACCTTATAATAATCAACAAAAACAAAAAAATGAAAATTTGCAAAATTGTCGACTCTGCTGTCCCGGCTGACTACAGAATAAAACTGAAAGAATGTGAAAAGAGAGATAAGTACCTCGACCTTGCTAGAGAATTGAAAAAAAAAAAACTATGGAATATGAAGGTGACAATTATACCAATTGTGATTTGTGCTTTGGCACGGTAACTAAAGGGTTATTAAAGGGCCTGAAAGATTTGGAAGTTGGCGGCCGAGTAGAGACCATCCAAACAACGGCATTATTGAAAACGGCCAGAATACTGAGAAGAGTCCTGGAAACTTGAGGAGATTTGCTGTCACTGAATCTCCACTGAAAAAACCATCAGCTGACGCTGATGGGAAAAACTCTAATGAGTAAATAATAATTCTACTACTTCTACTAATAATAATAAGATAGATTATAAAGATAGGTTTCAATGATACTAAAACATCGTTACTATCCTATGCATACACCCTCTCACAAACGTTCATATATATAAATATATATATATATATATATAGGGTGTATACACTTTGTGACTTGCTTTGCTGTTTTTACGTTCTAACGGCGGCTCCTGATGCCGTTATTGATTGTATTTAGGAATGAATTAATCATTCTCTATAGAATCGAATAGATCCTCTGTTAAGCTGAAAATGTTTAATTGAAATAGACTTTCAGTGCTACTGCCGACTTCTACAAGATTAGGCCTCTTTCAGTGGGGCCTTGAATATGGTGACTATATCACCTGCAGAGAGATAACACAATCTTCTAAAATGGTTTGTTCTGATTTGAAAGTAAATCAAATCTAGAGTGAGGCTCCAGTTCTAAAGAATGGGTGAATCTCTTCATTACTAGAACTCCCAGGTCCACTTTGAGCCAGCGGTATAATAATAGACCCATCAGGTCGTATTAGGTTGGCCGCGTGCAACGACAGATACAATAAAAAAATTCCCCAAAAGCAACCACATTATAAATGTAAATATGACCATACAAAGAACACAATTCTCTAACGTCTTGGCATAAATCAACCCCTGATGAGTTATCATGCCGTAAAAATCTATCCATCAACCCACTAGATGAACATTCATACTAGACTCGAAATTGATTTTTCTAAGTTAGACCTTTTTAAGAGTTTAGTTTTAATAAAAACATTTTTTTTTATAAAATGGTATTTATGGAGGTATGTGTGAGATTTTACAGTTGAACATTCATCCCTGCCTGCATAGTTGAGCGGGGAACAAAAAAGAACTGGAAAATATTCTATGAGGCCAACTGGACGTAGTTACGCATTCCACAACGAGGTGTCACCTATCTTTATAGTAATCGAAACTTCCTATATCATTCACTCACTGAAATTGATCCAATAATTTGATTTATGTGGATTTCTTCTAATGTTTGTTATCATTGGGTGGTTAGTGTGATTGCATATCAATCCTTATTGGGTTATTTTATGCCAAATCAGTTCTTTTATTCAAGTAATCATATGGTTGCAAGAAATTAATAACGAGAGTTAGTCAAAAAGTAATGCTTTTTTTCTTTTGTACTGAAATAATCCCCGACAGAGGATCATGAATCATACATCTAAATAAACCTCGACCTCTTTAAATCGCATCCCTCCTTTTCAACATAGAGACAGTTTCTCGCCGTACCAATGTTTAAACTTCGAATGAGAGCATTTATTCTTGCCTCGTAAAATTCTGTTGAGCCACTTCATCCTGCAGTTTTCATTTCCTTGTCACTGAATTTTTCTTACATTTTTTAAATCATATAACATTTTTTCATTAATGTAAAGTTGTAATATATATATATATATATATATATATATATATATATATATATATATAGGGTGAGTTAAAAAGTTATGTAATATATATATATATATATATATATATATATATATATATATATAATTTGTAAACGAATAATTTGTTGGAAGCCTTTCAGTTTTATTCTGTGGTCAGCCGGGACAGCAAAGTTGACAATTTTGCAAATTTTCTTTTTTTTTTTTTTGTTGATTATTTTAAGGTCTGGTCTTCTGCCCGAGATTAGGTTATCTATATATATATATATATATATATATATATATATATATATGTACACTTCATCTTACGTCGATAGTTCGTTCAAGGAGTGATGCTCTGAGTCGAAAAACGCCTTAAGTTGAATTTACTTGTCTCAAAATTTACTCGTCATTTGGCTAGAACACAAATAACCATTCCCAGTTCAGTATTTTGTTTATAAATGCATTTTTAATAATATATGGTTAATAAAAATCTATTTTAAGCTTACAAACAAAAAAAATTAATTTTCATTATTGTACACAAAAATAATCTCAATTTACGAACACATGTGCATAAACACTTATAAATGTAGATGTTTATAATTTGGTGATCTTTACTGTACATTATGATTTCTTTATTTGTGAATGTGATTTGCTCTAAGAAATTACGAAATAAAATGATTTTGTAAGGTTAGATAACGAATATAGACATTGAAATTATTTTGCGATAGAAGAAAATAAACTAAATTATGTTACATTCAAATGTTTAGGTTAAATTTGTTTATTAACGGACATACATAGCAGTGTAACATCCACATCAACAGATTCGAGGATCATTAAATATGTTTCCAGACTTTTTCATATAGGCACTTTTATTTATAGTACACACATGAAACACTAGTCCCTTTCGAAGTAATCTCCTCCGGCAGCAAAGCAATTGTTGTACTGTTCCTACAAATTCTAGAAGGCCCCATGGAAGTCCTTTTGTGTAAGCGTGTCAATGACCTTCGTCACATCCTCTTTCAACTCCTCAAATATCTCATAACGACACGTACTATAGGTACGGTGACTATAGGGAGGGTGACTATAGGCAGGGTGAAAAACTGTCTACATGCCCATCTTGGTCAAATAGTCTGTGACGAGGATGGAGCACTCTCCTGGTGGAAAGGCCACTAACCCGATTTGAAGAGTGCTAGCCTCTTCCCAAGGAATCTCTTCCTGAACTCCCTTAAAACCACAACATAGTAATCCTAAACCTTACCCTTTGGCCAATCAACTCTGATTTATTAACTTCTTTAATCCTCCCATCTCTCGCACACTCCCTGCGTTCCTTGAATCTTTTATGCTACTCAAAAACTGAAGCTCGATTCATGCAAAATGGTCGAAAAGCAGTCTGAAGCATTCCATACGATTCGGTGGCATTTTTTCAAAGTTTAAAAGAGAATTTTATTGAAGGTACCATGTATTTTCAATGTAAATGAAAATTAATTTGACAGAACACTTGTTGAAAATTCTATTTAATATGATATTTTCACGGATGAGTTTTTCAATTAAATTAAGGAATATTCTTGTTTGGTTTTTACAGGGTTGTTAAATATGGAAGAGGTTAAACCAAAAGATGGCTTCTCTACAACTATTATTATTACTATTATTATTAATATCTTTATTATTCGATTTTCTTTCACTAGTGCTTGCTGATGGTCTTCCAATGTAGTCTGAGTGACGGCAAGTATCCCTGACCCTTCTCACTTTTCTGGCCGATTTTAATTATGCTGTATTATGGATAGTCTCCTCTTGTCATCTGATTTCGTAATCTTCTCATCCCTTTACCAAGCATCTAGGGATTATTCCAAGAGCACCAACAGCAACTGGTAGCGACGTCACCTTCATACTATATATATATATATATATATATATATAGGAAAAACATAAAAAAATAAACAGCATAGAAGTATTATTCTTGTTTTTGCCATCACTTTCGTTCATATATATATATATATATATATATATATATATATATATATATATATATATATGATACGTTTCATGGCTGTAGGTGTGTACAATCTTGGTTGGGCTGAATGCTTGCCAGGATGCCCCTCATATATATATATATATATATATATATATATATATATATATATATATAT
The DNA here is from genome assembly GCA_963585895.1 of Sepioteuthis lessoniana. Classification (NCBI taxonomy): domain Eukaryota; kingdom Metazoa; phylum Mollusca; class Cephalopoda; order Myopsida; family Loliginidae; genus Sepioteuthis; species Sepioteuthis lessoniana. Next base: position 117,898 of record CAUZXS010002241.1, read on the forward strand.
ATATATATATATTGTTAGAATTGTTATATATATATTGTCAGAATATACCATTAGAATATTATACAATGAGTGTTTCTAAACTGTAAGATCTCCACTGTTTTCGATACGAAATTGCAGAAGTGTATAACAATATATAAACAATTAAGAACATCAGTCTTGATAACAACTCACGGCTGTCTTATTTTCATATATATATATATATATATATATATATATATATATATATATATATATATATATTCCTCTATCTCTATCTCTATCTCTCTCTCTATATATATATATATATATATATAGTTTTTAACTTCTACGCATATGTATTCATGTATGCACACGCACGCAATCAAAGAGAGGGTGTGTATGAAATCACTAAATATATTTGAGATTGCGACTGTATGTATTCATGTATTTCTTCTTTACTTTCTTCATATTGTTTCAGGGCATTTGAATAGGTTGACAATAGATGTAAATGTTGATCCTCATAAAGAAATTGCTTGTGGCATCCATTAATACTACCAGACATCAGGAAATGTCCTGATCTTTTCCTTCAGGGGTTACCGGATAGTATATTTTTTCTGTGATTTGAAGGTCAGATATATTAAGCTAGTTAAAATCTTCTTTAAAAAAAGGTACATATATTTTTGTATGTGTCACCCGAGAGCGTTACAGTGACATCTTCTTATGTATAGTTTAATGGAGTTAACGATGGGAGATAGATAGGATGATTCTATAGGAAGAAAATGTTTGACATAGCATACATTTTGGGAGACCTCAGCAAATATATGGAATTGGGTAATGAAGATAAGAAGCATCTCCTTATCTACCAAATTTTGTATATCAACCATAGAGGGAAATTTAATGCCAAGGTCATCTTTGTAAAACAGTTGTGGAATCTATAGCTTGCAGGATAAGAAAGTCTATAGCTTTCCCATGGGTTGTAGTCTGAAAGGGAACGTACAACCGCAGAGTTCGAACCCACTTATTACGATGTCTTGGTCCAGTACGTTAACCACTATTACACATGTACACCTCAAGCAAAATTTGCCATTATCCTCTATTCCTACAAAAATAAAACTTAGGTAATACCAAGATTTTAATTTTTGGGGCGGGGAAAGTATGTTCGTTCGTATTTTTTATGTCAATAAAATTTTCGATATAAAATATGAAAAACATTTTTCAAGAATTTTTTTTCTACCAGATTATGTACCTTACAAAAGCCAAAGGCTGTTTTTTTAACAACTTCTTGAATACGGGATAATTTTTTAGCTGCTGTCAAGTCAATGGCATTTATCAAATTTCAGGAAATATTAGATACGTAGTATTTTTCGAGCTTTTATTTCTTATCTGTTGTTGGGGCCTAAAATTCGCTGACTTAATCGTTTACAGAGGATTAAGAACCCAAAAGAAGGTTGTCCTATATATAAGACTAAACAGCATCTTGTGATGAGGCTCCAGATCTGGAGCTCTGGGAATGCGGAGTATCCTTTCATGGCCATTACTCCCTGGTCCACTCAGATCCTGAGTGGTAGCTTCTGTTAGGTTCTTTTTAATAATTTTTTTTGCCAAGCATATCTATTTCTGTCATAATAGATCAAATAGATGTATTTGTCCATTATTCAAAGCATACAGGAATACTTTATAACATAATACTATGACCAAAAAGAAAAAAAAATCTCTTAAGAAGCAACTATACAAAAAATGTGAATATAAAACGTACAATGTACGTCATTCCATAACTTCCGGGTATGAAGTGATACCAATTGATTGATAAACTCTTAAAATTAATCTGGTTAGGTTGGATTATCTGATTTAATGGCATATCAAACCTTGCTCGTATTTAAAGCCAAATACTTATACATATATGATTTTTAAGTCAGTAGTTTGTAGGTAACATTTTTAAAATTACCCAGTTGGTTAGTTGTTTAGTAGTTTTTTTTATCACACATCGGCCATTATTTCTTATTTGATGCCAAGTCCTTGGTAGACATGTTCTTTAAGTGAATTGTTAGCCGGTAACATTTTAAAACGACCCAACGCTCATTTGTTTGCTCATTGTTGAATATCTCTAAGTATTGATTTTGTTTGCACACAGTTAAAGGCCATCGGGTATTCAAAATCAATCTGTCAATCATACTTTTATTCCATGTTAGTTCGATAGAAGTAAATTGAAAGATTATGCAACACAGATTTTATAGAAAGCTATTCTATTTTTCATTTTTATCTTAAAGGCCATTGTAGTTGCCGTCAAGACTTTTCTCCAGCCGTTTAGTTAGCGTCCATTTAGTGCATCCATCGAGCAATATTGAACAAGTCCTCGAAGCAGCAGCTGTGCGGCCACCTACAACCCATCACAAAAATTATCCAAATTAGACGAACCAGACATGCAGGACACTGCTGGAGAAGTAAGGGCGAGCTCATAAGTGATGTACTCCAATAGACCCCTACACATGGCTGAGCAAAAGCAGGGTGACCAGCTCGAACCTACATACTGCAGGTCTGTGAGGATACGTGGTGTAGCACTGAGGACCTGCCGAAAGCGATGAACAATAGGGATGGGTGGTCAAAGAGGGTCAGGGATATCTGTGCTAATGGCACGACAAGATCATGACGATCTTAAAGGCGGGAGAGAAACATGAAAATAAATAAACAAATGAAAAAAATATTTATAAGACATTATCAGGTATATTTACTCAGATATATGACTTGAATTACTGGTATATTTGAACCAGTATCTTCATTGTTCATACGATAGCTACAGCGTTTCAGGCATTATACCCTATACTCTTCTTCAGGTTTCTTTTCTTGCTGGTAATCAGGGAAATTTAAACCGAAGGTTTATACTGTGCACATTCATGGGATTGGTCTCTAGGAAATTCTAAATGTACGAATGTTGATATTCGAGTAACGGTTATCATCGTTGGAAAAGGATTCGAAGACTCGGGTTCAAATGCTCCAAAAGACTGTCTCCGTTTAACTTCCCTTGGGAAAGGTATGAACCCTTTTCTTTCTTCTTCCCAGTAACGAGTAAATAGAAGTTCAGATTGAGTTCTTTTGAATTGACTTGGCAACCAATCAAGGAGAAAGAAAAATCAGTTTTACTTTTTCTTGAAATTGACCTTGTATCCTATCCTGCTTGTGATGATGATGAAGGGTAAATAAACAAATGAATTCTAATTGGGTTTCATACCTTTTTATTTTTAATATTAAATCAGGTTTGTTGGGAGTAGATATTACGCTAGTGAACCATAGCAAGTTGGAAACCCCGTAGATGAACTGTAGATCCTAAAAGATTAAATATTGCGCTATGGTAGTTTACAAACAATATATCTGAAATTTAAGTTCAAAAATTTAGAAAGCAGGAAATGATATTCTGAAATTTGATGAGCAGAGGGAACTTAATTTATAAAACCGTGAATTTGAAGATTTCAGTAATAAACAGAGATTTTCTGTTTTGCCTTTTGTCAGGAAAATAAATCAGTGTTGCAGGCTCAAACACGTTTATTCAACTTGGTGATAAAAGACGGTTACTGGAATTTCACTGGTTATCGTCCTCTTCATGGTTAAAAACATTTAATGATTATATAATATAGCAATATGCATATATTTATTCGTGTGCATATATATATATATATATATATATATTTGATTAAAAACATTTAGTCATTATATAATATACCAATAAGCATATATCTATTCGTGAGTATATATATATATATATATATATATATATATATATATATATATATATATACGCAATCTCTCTGTCTTTGTATTTTCAAACATTTATAAATCTATATGTGTGTGTATATATATATATATATATATATATATGCTATATATATATATATATGTTCTCTCTCTCTCTCTCTCTCTATATATATATATATATATATATATGTGTGTGTGTGTGTGTGTGTGTGTGTGTGCGTGTGTGTGTTTACCCGTATATATTTATAAAATTGTCCCTCTATACTTTTTTTCAGTTTAGAACATGAGTGTATGTATTCATACATAATAAATAAAATTGTCAAAGAACACATATATTCAGAAATACATTCAATGTATTTCTCACAGGAAATGTGGACTCTCTATGCAACCATAATCAAATTATACTTGATTACCACTTTTAGTCAAACATATGCATAACTATACTGATAAAATCTACAACGTTGTTGTTTTTTACTGATTGTTTTTAGGCTGATATTACTTAACAAAATATAAGTGCATATCCTCGAGGTGCACACATTGAGATCCTATTTTCTTTATGAATACTCAAAGCAACTTAAATGTATATCAATAAGTGAATTATATACGTAACAAAGTAACAGGTCCAAGAAGGTTGACTTAAGAGTGGCTTAAATACAAGACAAGCAAAGACAATTTGTGTCGGCCAATATATTTTTAGTTGCACATATTTTTCTTTGTTAATAGATATCATTGCAAATAGGTTGATGTGTAAGACTATCCGTATGTGTTTGCTCTTTTTATTTTTATACTTAAGTGGATATATTTGAGTAAAATATCTATATTTTAGCTACATATACAGGCGTGTAGGAAGATACATTATATAGAATTGTCACAATTATTAAACAGTAAGACTAAGTGTTTATAATTTTGAGTTGTTTCATTTTATAAGGAAAGGTCATCTGCGTCCAGTGCAATCTATTTTCCACTTGTAATTTACGAAACACATAAATGCATGATATTTTCTTATTTAGGAGGAGCGCTTACTGTAACGGTTATCGTCGAAGGAAAATGGAATCGGCAATCTGATTTCAAATCCTAGAAGAGGCTGATTGTGCTTCATTATGTGCTACTGACATTGTGAAAGGCATAAATAGTAGGGCAAACTATATTATTTTTCGATCATAAAAGGTCTAGAAGAAAACCTCTGAATCAAACAAACTTTACTCCTCATGAAAATTGACCAAGTGGTGGAGGAATTAGGTAAATTCAAAGATTATCTAAGATGTTCGAGTATACTACTCAATGTGCAAATAGTTAGAACTGTACTATAGCAGGCCAGCGTTACTATGTAATTAAGTTGATCTTCAATTAAAGCCCTTGAATTATAGCCTTGAGTCAAACTAATATAAATTAGGAAAATATCATATTTACGCAGCTACACAGATTTCGACTGAATAAAGAAGAAATTTTGAATGGAAGATTGTGTTGCGTCATTTTTAATATGTACTGCCGAAAAATGTATTTTTATTTTTAGAAATATTTGTATACGTGCTACCTAAAGGTTTTAAGTGAGAATTATGAGAGTTCGTTCCACGGGAGATTATTTATTCGATGAAATTTCATTATCCCAACAAATGAGACCCTTCAGTTCAACGGCCATCAATTTTCCAGTAAGTATCCTTTGATTTGACCATCATCAAATCTAAAGGGTTTAACCCAAATGTTACTTGACCACCTTGTTGACGTTGATAAGAATATACTCACTGTATCATTTTCAGAAAGGCAAGGCCCCTTAAAAAATGGTGTTCTGGATATGACAACAGGATCTAATAGTGACGTTCATGTTCTGAAACTCTTTATTGTCAATTTACCTTGAGCAACTCGTACATGGAATGATTTTACATGTTAAAGTCTAATCTGTAGTTCAAGTCGAACTGTTTGAAAATCATTTACATTGTATAGAATACTTGGTACCATATAACTAAATTATTTAACAGAAAAAAATGCCACTTGAAATTACAATTGTTTCCTGAAGTTTATTATTATCACTATTATTATTTACTCCTTGAGAGTTTTTTCTATCGGCGTTAGCTGATGGTCTTTCACTGAAGATTGAGAGACAACAAGTCTCCACAAGTCTCCAGGAAGGATTCTTCTCAGTATTCTGGCCGATCTAATTAATCTTGTACTTTTATTGATTTCCACTAATTCTCTTTTAGACAATCAATCAATTAATTAATTGATTCTGTTAATGAAACAATTTTGTATACATAACACTTGATTAATTTCATATGCTTACCTAATATGTTTTCAGCCCAGTCAACTTGTTGCCCAGTCGGCTGGCGCTGTAGAATACACCGGCTGCTTCTCAGCAGAAGGATAAGACCCCACTTACAAGTGGCCTTGCTATGATACTAAACAATCTGATGGTGAGGTTTCAGTAATACTGGAACTTTGGGGAATGCGGAGTAACCCTTGATTGCCATAGCTTCCAAGTCTACTCTTACCCGGAGTAGTAGCTCCTGATAGGGTCCTATCTATGTGTCCAATAGAAATAAACTATGTACTTATGCTAAACTGAATTCTTTGAAAAGGAACAGTTTTGACATTTGGCTGTTTATAAGCAAAAACTATACTCTGATTAAACTGAATTCTTGGGCAATAAATTCGGCGTTAAATGACCCGAAAAGTGTTGGTATGCCATAAAACAAAACAACTAAACAACTAACCGGTCGCATCAAGTAGTTGAATACACTGACTGTAATTTCCTCTCCATTTAACGAGTGTTCCGGATAAGGTATTAAACCATATGATAACGTGGCTCCAGCCATGGAGATTTGGGAATGCGGAGTACGCCTTCATTGCCATTGCTCCCAGGTCCACTTTGATAGGGTCCTATCTACGAGCAAAATAAAAAATACTATGTGTGCAAACAAATCATTAATGTTAAATTGTAACAGTTATACAGCAATACATGAAACGTTTTTAACTGCGTGAAAGAAAGAGATCAGACTCGTTTAAGAATGTTTTCTACAAAATATTTTTACAAATTATATATATATATATATATATATATATATATATATATATATATATATATATACGGCATTTGGCATTAGATAACTTAGAGTGGTTGATGTGCCATAAAACCAAACCAAACCAAATCTAATATGTTTGAATTCTATTAACGATAATTTTCGATAAGATTCTTTTCCCTATGCATTTTCAAAATGCTTTTTTTTATATGATTCAAAAACAAATAAAAAAGGGTCAAATCACAAATAAAATGATCTATTTAAAAAAGAGAATATTCCACTGTTCAATGAGAATATATTCTTATTAACAAAATATGTCAGGATGTTTTTCAGCGGCTCAACTCGAGGTATCTCTGCTAGTTAGTTGACAATAAATTTCAGTGTAACCTTTAAATATGAAATTGTTTTCCGTTAATGTTATACAGAGCTGAATAAATATCTAGGCAGCTCGGTTTGTATTCAGCAAGCTTATCTTGCTGGTCAATTGTATTGGAATTGATTTTGATCTTTCTTGATTTAGCAAGCTCAATTTTCAGATTAATATAATAGTAATGAGTTTGATCCTTATTGAGTTTGCAAGCTCATCTTGCAGTTTACCTCTATCGTAATGAGATTGATCTGTACTGAGTACAGCGCGCTTGTGGCCTTATGCCTTACTAGATAAGGAGTTAGAATGAACTGAATTCAAGAAAATATTAAATTATAGTAAGACCAATTAGTAGAAAAATTACTCCGTTTTGAATTTGATAAAAAATAATTTTACCAAATTCTGGATGGAACTTTAGGTTCTACATTTCTCTTCCGTCGTGGTGTTTATTGACATTCATCATTAAATTTATCAAAAAACATAGCGAGTCAGTTGGTCTGAAAGGAAAGTCTCGACGGAAGCCTTGTCTAAGGAAGAGTGACTGAAGAAGTATAAAGAGAGAGAAGATATCTTGGAAATTAATAAATCTAGGGATGGAATGACCTGAGAGAGAGAGAGAGAGAAGAGAAGAGAAGAGAAGAAGAGGATGAAGAAAAAACAACAAAACAGAGGAAGAAGTCAGGAAGTCGCTCCAGGATAAGACATAAAAAAGAGTCACATAGAAAAAAGAAAGAAAGAAAGAAAGAAAAAAAGAAAGAAAGAAAGAAATTGTCACATAGACATGGACAAAGAGAGAGAGGAAGAAGCCTAGAAGTCACTCACGAGAAATATATATATATAAAATATTTGAAAAAAATTATTGAAAATAAAAGAGAGTGAGAAAAAGAAAGAAAGAAAGAAAGAAAGAAAGAAAGAGTCATGCAGACATAGAAAAAAAGAAGAAGCCAGGAAGTCTCTCACGAGTAAGATATAGATTTTAAAAAGTTAAATAAAAAGAAATAAAAAGAAAGAAAGAAAGAAAGAAAGAAAGAATCCCATAGACATAGACATTGAAATTCTTCGGCTTTCGTCACGGTCGTTCGTGTCTGTCCCTTTATCAACAAAAAACGACTGGCGGGCGTTGTTTCAGACCAGGATATCAGATTCTCTTTCATGTGAAAAACAAACCTCACAAAGACACGCACTCGATGGTGCAGCTGTATGGTTAGAGCTCACGCTTACATAGTGATAATTTGGGATTTATAAAGAACAAAAGATTCGTTGCCATCACGTCTGTTTCGTGGTGTATTTGCAAATATTGCCAGCGGTCGGTGTTCTAGCCTAGGAGAAAATCAGCATTTCGAATGCTGATTTTCAAAGCAACTTCTGCTCGGTTTAAAGGGTTAATGCACCACAGTTATTCGAAGATGTGAAAATTACGTGAAATTTATGAGTAATAGAGAAAATAAAGTTGTGAAAACGGTTTAGTTTCAGTTAAGTTGCCAATGATTGGTTACATGACCCATATCACAAAAGCTTATATAATCTATTCTATTTAAAATCCAGAAGGTTTAAAGTTCTTAAATATTAAATGCACCATTGGCAAGATGTTATTTTCCTTGCAGAAGACCCCACGTTAAATGGCGTAGATGAGTTAGTATTCTTTTTTAATAATTAGAATATTAATTTTCCTTTGGTGGTTATTTATTTCAGAGAGGAAATTGTTTACAGCTAATAAAAAATGTTCCCACAATCTTGGGGATTAGAAAAAGATAATCTACCTATAATCCTTTATTCACACCTGGTCTTAGAATTGAGTAATATAATTTTAGCAAATAACAAAGAATATTTGGTGACCTTATTGTTTAATATGGATGACGTCTGTAAATATAGCTTTAAAAAAAAAAAAAAACTCTGTTTGGCTTATTAGGCTTATTTGTTTCAATGTCATATCAAACTTATGGGGTTATTTTTGCCAAGAACATCCCTATAGCGGGAGAGTTATGATACTTTTTAAACCATTGACGGGAAAAAAGGGGGTTCATAATTTTCCCAGGGGTATTAATCCAAAATACGAGGATCATTAAATAAGTTTCCAGACTTTTTTCGTATGGCCACTTTTATTTATAGTACACACATAAAACACTAGTCCCCTTCGAAGTAATCTCCTCCGGCTGCAATGCACTTGTTGTACCGTTCCAACAACTTCTAGAAGGCCCCATGGAAGTCCTCTTGTGTAAGCGTGTCAATCACCTTCGTCACATCCTCTTTCATCTCCTCAAATATCTCATAACGACAGGTACTAAAGGGAGGGTGACTATAGGGAGGGTGAAGAACTGTCTTGATGCCCATCTTGGTGTATTGACTTCTTTAATCCTCCCATCCCTCACAGACGCCCTGCGTTCCTTGAATCTTTTATGCTACTCAAAAACTGAAGCTCGATTCATGCAAAATGGTCGAAAAGCAGTCTGAAGCATTCCATACGTTTCTGTGGCATTTTTCAAAGTTTAAAACAGAATTTTATTGTAGGCACCATGCATTTTCAATGTAAATGAAAATTAATTTGACAGAACATATGTTGAATATTCTATTTAATATGACATTCTCACGGAAGTGTTTTTCAATTAAATTAAGGAATATTCTTGTTTGGTTTTTACAGGGTTGTTAAATATGAAAGAGGTTAAACCAAAAGATGGCTTTTCTACAACTATTATTATTACTATTATTATTAATATCTTTATTATTCGATTTTCATTCACTAGCGCTTGCTGATGGTCTTCCAATATACTCTGGGTGACGGCAAGTGTCCCTGACCCTTCTCACTTTTCTGGCCGATTTTAATTATGCTGTATTATGGATTGTCTCCTCTTGTCATCTGATTTCGTAATCTTCTCATCCCTTTACCAAGCATCTGGGGATTGTTCCAAGAGCACCAACAGCAACTGGTAGCGCCGTCACCTTCATACTATATATATATATATATATATAGGAGAAACATAAAAAAATATATACAGCATAGAGGTATTATTCTTGTTTTTCTCATCACTTTTGTTCATATATGTATATATATATGTAATACGTTTCATGAGTGTAGATGTGAACAATCTTAGTCGGGCTGACTGCTTGCCAGGATGCCCCTCACACACACACACACACACACACACACACACACACACACACACATTATATATATATATATATATATATATATATATATATATATATATATATATTGTTAGAATTGTTATATATATATTGTCAGAATATACCATTAGAATATTATACAATGAGTGTTTCTAAACTGTAAGATCTCCACTGTTTTCGATACGAAATTGCAGAAGTGTATAACAATATATAAACAATCAAAAGAACATCAGTCTTGATAAAAACTCACGGCTATCTTATTTTCATATATATATATATATATATAGTTTTTAACTTCTACGCATATGTATTCATGTATGCACACGCACGCATTCAAAGAGAGAGAAACTCGAGTCTCCTTCGAAGTACTCTCCTCCGGCTGCAATGCACTTGTTGTACCGTTCCAAAAACTACTGGAAGGCCGCATGGAAGTACCCTTAAGTGAGCGTGTCAATGACCTTCGTCGCAGCCTCTTTCATCTCCTTAGTTGTCTCATAACGACAGCCTCTGAGCTTAGGGAATAACCAAATTTCAGAGTGAGCAACGTCTGGACTATAATGACGGTGAGGAACTGTCTTGATGCCCATCTTGGTCAAATTGTCTGTGACAAGGATGGAATTGTAGACTGGTGCATTGCCCTGGTGGAAATGCCACTGACCCGATTTGAAGAGTCCTGGCCTCTTCCGACGGAATCTCTGAATTCCTTTAAAACCTCAACATAGTAACCCTAACCCTGACCCTTTGGCTAATCAACTCTGGTGTATTGACTTCCTTACTCCTCCCACGCCTCTCATCATTCCTCGCAGACTCCCTGGCTTCCTTGAATCTCTGATGCCACTCAAAAACTGATGCAATATGCTCCAAAAGCAGTCTGAAGCATTCCATACGTTTTTGTGGCTTCTTTTCCAAGTTTAAAACAGGATTTTATTGCATATCGTTCTTCTAAAGTGTCCTCACATCCAGATTGCATTTATGAAATTAACCAGCCGTGACAATCAAGCTTTAGTAATGTGTATTCCAATTGCTGCTGTAGCTGCTCATTTGGACCTGAAATCATAAAAATTGGTCAGTCATCGCATACGATTTATTGCAATAACATACTAAATTTTTTAGAGTCAACGACAATTTCAAATGTCTGTAAAAAAGCAGTCTGGAAACTTATTGAAGGCCCCACGTAGAACGTAATAGTGCAACTAGAGTTCGAACTTGCTTTCTACAATGTCATAGTCCAGATTTCGTTGGGAACAAATCAACTCATTTTAAAACATTCCAAAATCTTATATTTCAAAGCAACAAACGAAGCACATACTACTTTTTGTATATGTTGTATAGTGGCTAGTACCACGTGACTTCCGGTATCGCGGAGGTATAAAAGACGTCGTGTTTCTTAAGCACGAGGGTTCTGCAAGATCTCGGTCCGTTGTAAGACCATCTTCAGACGTAACACCCACAGCTCGTGACTAATAATATTTGTTAGACTGCACCACTCCAGTTAATAAACAATTAACCCTTTATTTCACTGTGTATCTCTTCCTTGCCAAGATAAAAAAGTATATATTTACCTAAACCCTCCGCGGCCGGAAGGATGTGACACAAAATCAATTTTAAATCGTAATAAAGATGGTTTATGAGTATTAATTTTTATTGCGAACTTTTCTCCACATCTTGGTAGTTCTTGTTGTTTTTCTCCCAACGTTTCGGCCAAATTTCACCTCTAGCCGTTTTCAGGTGATTAACCGCGACCTCGGATAGGAATGCTGAGTCTTGTAACCGTATCCCCAGTAATTACTGTCTTCCATAGTTGTTGTATATGGCACCACGTTTTGATTGGATTTATAAGTCAAAAAAATCCAGCCTTGTTCGACATTCGGGGCCTTTGGCGCAGCGGATAGAGGCGTTGAGTCTCTATGGTTCCAGGTCTCATTGGGTGCCCCTTTCATATGGCCCTGTGCCACATCTAAGCAAAAAGCTTAGTAAATTACCTCTATGGTTCCAGGTGATCATTGTCAGAAGATAGCGGTTTCAATTCCTTGCCAATCCGGCCAGAGGCTTACTTGGCCAAAAACGTTGTGCAATAGACATCTAATGAAGGCCGTAATTACTGGGGATACGGTTACAAGACTCAGCATTCCTATCCAAGGTCACGGTTAATCACCTGAAGACGGCCAGAGGTGAAATTTGGCCGAAACGTAGTGAGAAAAACAAGAACTACCAAGATGAGGACGAAAGTCCGCAACAAAATTAATTCTTAGATTTTGAAGCCTCATCTCAAAAAGGATTCCCAATAAAAACTAGATGGTATATATTCAGATTTTTTCCTTCTTCTAGCCTGGTTGCCTTACAATTTACCTTAAGCTGGTTGAGGATAACAGAGAAACAGAAACAGCCTAGTATACAATTTTAGTTTATTTTTGGTTTCTTTGTTTTGATAGCATATCAACCTTCGTTCTATTGCTGCAAATTGACCTTTGACAGCATGTTAGTTGTGGAGTGCTAAACGGGATGCACTTGTGTAAACAGGGAGACATCGAAAACGAATTACGTGAATTGAGAACTGGCAGGAAAAGTCGTGCGTGTTATAAATAATACATAATGACTATAAATTTGTAGTCAGGAGCACACATTTTCAATCCCACAGAACTGGTGGTCAGTCAGGAAAAGCGGGCAGTTAGAGTAGACACTGCCTTGGGCACGGCTCAGGGGGCCAGTAGCCTTGGGTTGTGAAATGGCCTTGATCAGCCCCGTCAAAGAAGCACTAAGTGGGGCTCTGAATATAGAATCACATCGTAGATTAAGAAGATAGGGTGTTAAATAAAGCAGTCATGTATCACTTACAATATTTTGACCCTTTCGTAAATAAACTCGAAGTATATATCAGTATAAACACATGACGTGGTCTCTTCTTTATGGCTATATAATACTTTTCCAAGAACAGCAGTGATATTATTCAACACATATCTAAAGGAATAAAAGAGTGCTCACCTTTCCCACGGGTATTATTCCGAAAGTGAATGTAAGAGCACGATTGGACTTCGATCTTACAAACTCCGATGCCGCAGTCAGTACCTTACCTATTACTCCAAAATGATAACCGTTAAACTACGCGCGCAGTACTTCTTGCAGCATCTTTTATATTGAACGCATGCGTTGAGGGTGTCACAACAAAAATATCTGCAACCAAAGAACAAAGAACAGAAGTCTGAGGAGTGAGTTGTAAGATTTTTGCATGCTAAGTTTAAAAAGTGACCAATTGAAATGCACCATAAGCTTGATACGATGAATGAGGGACATTTTAGGAGCAGGTAACAACTACGATTTAGTACGTTCACGGGGAAAGGGACGTACTTCGTGTTTAGCGCCCACGTCGATCAACCACAGATCAACACATTTTTCGCGTTGAAGTATTTATTCAAGATTGCAGACTGCACGAATCTCGTGATATAGCTGTGTAACTTCACCTTCTAAAGACCGAGTCCATATAATCATCCACGAAAAGATGTGGAGTTGGAAACCTTCATCTTGCTGAGTCACATACCAATATCCAAGCAAACATCAACTCATTCTTTGAGAAGCGTATTTATGGGCGTGTATACTGTTAGCGGCGCTTGTGACGTTATGGTTGTCGTCGTAGAAGTAAACTAGTCAACCACTTTTATATCTATCAATTACTTTTTATATCTACTTGGACATAGTTTCTTTCTTTAAAGGCATAGAAATCTTCGTGGGTTATTCAATGCCAAAACCATCCCTATATATGAAGAGAATGGTACAATTTAACCCATCCCTGGAGGATTAACGAAGTAAATAACTTTGCTAGAGTAGTTGTCAGAAAGTGAACGTAATCGCACGACGAGGTATTGAACTTACTTCCTATGATATCGAAGTTAGGCAAGTTAAACACTACGCAACGTGGACGGTGCTGTTTACTTTTACTCATAGCATTAATTCACTTGGGAAAGGCGTGCTTCCAACAATAGCTAAACAGTAGGAAACACTTAGGTCTTAAACCTTAGTGTGGTAACCGGTTTAGGAGAAGGAAACTCTGAATTCAGACCAGTTAAACTCCGATTAAATATTTGACCTTGCATCACATCCTGCTCATGAGGAAGAGTTATATATATATATATATATATATATATATATATCTGTGGATCCATGTGAATACATAATTTCATAACGCCTATATATATGTATATGTATATAAAGGCGTTATGGAATTACGTATGCATATGTACCCCCAGAGAGGGGGTCAGTCTTGGAGTCAGTCAGTCATGGAATCATAGAGTTGACACTTATCCGCGCTGGGCGCCACCCATGGTAGGAAGAGGACAGCGACGGACAGCGTTTGAGAGCATTCCGTCAAAGAATTAGAGACGTAAGGCTTGAAATATGGAAGGACAACGTGGGTCAAGAAAAGGTCAATATATAATCTTCCTTCGAGTGTGGTTCCTCTAGTCCTCCACCTTCGAGTCTGTGTCTCATGTCTCTCTCTCTCCCTCTCTAACACACTTACAGAAGTTTCGACCCTAAGAAAGAAGAAAGAGAGGTATATTTTTATAAAGAAAGTGTCATGTCTCTTCGCTATGCATCTTCATTATGGTCCATTCATTCTTCATTCTTTGTTACGGTATATAACATATATATATATATATATATATATATATATATATATATATAAAATATTATATATTTAATATTTTCAACAATAGAATTGAATAAGACATATCTATTTGTGTTACGTGACCGATCGTCAGGTGTCGAGATTGGCTACGTGAAACTCATTGTCAAGAGTTTTTATGTTGTTTTATTAAATCTTATAATTGAACATCTTATGATAGTGCTCAGCATTTTTGCGCATAGAGCACTATTATGTACTCAGACTTTCAAGAACATTAATTTACTGCAGCTATTTTTGTTGAACATATAGTATCAGTACTGGAATTGGAAAATTACCAACTTTTTCTAAAAAATTGTCAATCAACTATAAACATTGGGCGCTCCATTCATTCGGCCATGTGTCACATCGAAGCAAATAGCTTTGTAAATTACTATAAGGAGGGATCAGATATATGAGAATTGTTAAAAAGGTTCTAATCCTCACCCAGTAAGAAGAACAATAGCTGAACATCTATTGTGTGTCAATGCACAAAGACGTTTTCATGAAAGGAGAAAAAGGAATTCAGATTCTGTCTTAATTTCTACAAGAATGAGCTGACAAATTGAAAATCTGGGAGAGGCTTAGTAGTTTTTGAACGACCGTCATACCTTCACCACAAGATACGAAATAGGAATAGATATATGAAACATGTAGGTGTAAAATATATATACATACATATGTCATTATATATATGTCATTATGTACGTGTATATCATTATATATATATATATATATATATATATATATTTATGTCATAATATGAAAATTGAGAGTAAGTGGTCATCATATCAATCACCCACCAAAAATGACAATCTTTATTATAATTCTGCTGGTTCATTCACACGTTACGCTTTTCCATATGCCTCCCTGCTGCCAAGTGGGATATTTTTCCTCATTTCCAGTCAACCAAATGAAATATTCTTCTACGTGTCCTGGTAGCTAAATTAGTTGCTATTAGTAGCACCTCTTGCTTTTTTTTTTGTTCAGTGTAATTTTTCCGGGTTTTGCTCGTCTATAAAAGAAGGCAAGAAAGTCTCATCTAATTAAGTAAAACAAATAAAATTATTAATTCGTACTTGAATGCTAGTCGCTTTAGAGTCAATATAATGTAACAATTCGCTACAGATTTCGTTTCTCCTTCTGGCTGCCCGGCAATTTTGTTATTAACCTGATAAGTAACACATCCCCCCCATCTCTCTGTCTCTCTTTTCCTTCTCTCTTTATTTTTGTCTGAGTCTATGTATATTTTTCAGTCTTTTCTTAGCCATATCTTGGACACCTTATGCGCAACTTACTTAGTTTGTTACTTGAAGGGTCCATACAATTGTTTTACTTACCAATTTTTTCTTATAGATTTTTCATTGTTGCTTTTCCGTTATCATTAGTTATTTCAGTAGATATTACTTTTACTGGCTGCAGTATACAGTGCGACCTAGTTCATTTTACTGTATTTCTCGAAACCCTAAATGGTTGCATCTACGCAATCTTTAATAGTGACGATTCATCTTCTTTCTTCTTTTCATAACGCACAAAGTCAATCAATGTCATCACTCAGATATTAGGCTCTGTGTAACATCTTCTTTTTCCTTGTTTTTTTTTATTCCATTTGTCAAAATTCCTTTCTGGTCCATTTTAAGAAGGATCCAGAGTATCTTACAAAGGGGGACTACCAGGTATTCCTTTGATGAGATTTCTGGAGAATAGTTTGGTTTCAAAGAATTTTTTTGGTCTTATGAGGTAGTCCTTTTCTTTAATTTTCCTCTGATCTCTCTTTGATTGTGTCTGCATCTAATATTCTCTGATATTTCTAGTTTTATTCTTTATTCAAGAGTTTTGAGAATTTTCTGACTGGGCAGTCCTACTTCTTCCATTGATTCTTTTTCCCCGTTTTTCATTATAAGCATTGCCTATTTTTCACTCCTAAATTCTATTCCTGTATTATAACTGAAGATTATTATCTTTTGTATTAGGGTTTCTTCTCATTTTTCTTTCTTGGTTATTTATTCTTTCCGTTGTAAATGTGTATCCTTCATTGTATTTTCTTAGTATATAATTTAGCATCATCATAGCTTTAACAAATAGTAGTAGTTGGATATTGAGTACCTCTTTGACATCTGTCGATGCAGCTGTGGAAGTCAGACACTAGGAATAAAAATAAAAGCCATTCGTTTGTGCACCGTTAAAGAATTTCAAGTATAGTAATTTAACACTAGTTTTTTTTTTTTCATTCAATATAAATGGCTTCAACTCTTGTAAAGGATTAAACAGCTCTATTATGCACATAGATGTTAACGTAACAGGGTCCCTGTCCAAAAAGTAATGGCAACGAAGGGGTCCTCAACCTTCCCCAAAGCTCCAGGACTGAAGTCGCACTCTCAGATTCAGTTTAGTGTTCTGGTATACGACACAAAATTTGAGTATGGGTCTCACCCTTCACCAGAGATGCAGTCGGCGTATTTCATAGCCCCAGCCGACAGCGCTGTTGGGTGTAAAGGAAGAAGAGATGGATGCATACTTTTCTCAAAAGCCTCAGTATAAAGTGAAGCGCATAAAATTGAGACCAGGATTTGAGCTCGAGTTTCTCCGAGTACATCTGTGTATTAGTGCACCACGGTCGAAACGTAGTCGTTCCGGATATTGCAATTTTATTTTCTGTCAGTACGTAAATTACAGCAGATATCATGCATTCATCCTTATCATTATACATCCTCATATCCATTTGTGTTTATCAACATCTATTCTCACTCATGTATATATATATATATTAATATGTAATTGCGTTTGTATGTGTGTCAGTATGTGTTCTTTAAACGAGATAAACGCAGAAAGTCATTTCTGAATACGTATAAATACGCGCAGATGTCAGTGTGCTTCAATATTTATATGAACTCACTTGAATCGAAAGTATAGTAAAAAAAAAAAAAAAGGATTATTTTTTTTTATTAAATTGACTCATTTTGTTCAATAATAAGATTACATGAAAAAATATTTATACACGTGTCTTTCACTGTTTGTAATTCTATTTAAGTTTATCCTCTTATAGAAAGAAAAGCAGACAATTTAGCAATATGTTTAAATTCCTTCTTTTTTTTTATTTAGGTAATCTACATTTCTATTGATTTGAAAACATTTCTTGTCATTCTTTTCACGGATTTATTATTCATGCTTATTGTGCCATTTTTTGTTATATATATAAACATACACTTATGTATATATATATATATTTTTTTTTTACAGATTTTTCCAACATGTTACTGTAACGGATTTTACAAGTATTTTTGGAAGCATCAAAAATGGCTTCCATTCTGATTCGAAATAAAGAAATATCCTTTTTTTCGGTGAGTTCAAAAAAGAATCTTCTGGAATGGGATAGAAGAATTCACTTTCATCTGTTACGCTAAGCACTAAAATAAACCTGTAAAGAGGTATATATATATATATATATATATATATATATATATATATATATAGAGAGAGAGAGAGAGAGAGAGAGAAAGAGAGAGGGGGAGGGAGAGAGATAGAGATAGATAGATAATTACAAACCACTACATGAAGAAAAATAAATGAAAAGACGAAAAAAAGAAAGAAATGTAAAGAGCGAAGAGGGCAAAACACACACACACACACACGCACGCACACACACACACACACACACACACACACACACACACACACACACACACACACATATATATATATATCTATATATATATATATATATATATATATATATATGCACTTTAAAGGAAAACGCTATTTTCAGTGTATAATTTACAATAGAGCGCTACTAACAATGATAGAACGCGTAGTTTTCTCCTCTTATTCTTTTTCTTTTAAAATTGAATAAAATGTAGAAGATACAAAATCACATATTAACATTGCCTTAATGATGCTTTAAAATAATAACCGAAATATTAATAAAACCATACACTGACAACTTGTTTTTTTTCATTTTTTTAAATTCGAATGTATCAATAATTACAGCAGTATATATATATATATATATATATATATATATATATATATATATATATATATATATATAAGTTAATTCTTATACTTAATTTCGTTCTTTATCAAAAAGTGCAGGATTTTATTATTTCTAAGTTGGTGTTGGTGTCCATAGTCGAGGGTAACGTGGAGGCTCCCTTTTCAATTGCTACTTCACTGAAGTGTCGGTGAGGGCGCTATTCCTTTCCCTGGGTTGCTCCACTTTACCCTTGATCCATGCCTTTTAATACTGAGTGTTAAGCAAGGAGGAATCAAGTAACATTTTTTGAGTCTATGATATGACTCGACCTGGGATTGATCCCCAATCTCCTGGGCCAATGGTAAAACACTCCTATTAGATAAGAATACTTGATAAGAATACTTGATCGAATATAGCAGTGCGCAAAAATTCTAATGGAACAACAAGACAAAAAATGTTAAAATAAATATACAACGAAAGCAATTCCAAAATTTCCCGGTTAAAATAACCCTTGACTGGTTGAGATTCAGTTGGAATAAATCAACTAAAATTTGATTTGTTTGACATTGGCATAATGGTTAGAGTGTTCGCCGATGGTCCGGGAGACCTAGGTTCAATTCCAGGTCGAGTC
>CAUZXS010002242.1:0-27500 GCA_963585895.1 Sepioteuthis lessoniana
GACTTAGGTGGACTTACCCCTTTGCTAAGGTGCAGTCGGTGTATTCTACAGACCCAGCCGACTGGGCAACATACGAGGATCATTAAATAAGTTTACAGACTTTTTTCGTATGGGCACCTTTATTGATAGTACACACATGAAACTCTAGTCCCCTTCGAAGTAATCTCCTCCGGCTGTAATGCACGTGTACCGTTCCAACAATTTCTGGAAGGCCCATGGAAGTCCCCTTGTGTAAGCGTTTCAATGACCTTCGTCACAGCCTCTTTTATCTCCTCAATTGTTTCATAACGACAGCCTCTAAGTTTAGGGAATAAGCAAAAGTCACAGGGAGCGAGGTCTGGACTATACGGAGGCTGAGGAACTGCCTTGATGCCCATCTTGGTCAAATAGTCTATGACAAGGATGGAGTTGTGGACTGGTGCATTGTCCTGCTTGAAATACCACTGACCGATTTGAAGAGTGCAAGCATCTTCCCTAGGAATCTCTTCCAGAACTCCCTTAAAACCTCGACATAGTAACCTTAACCCTAACCCTTTGGCCAATCAACTGTGGTGTATTGACTTCCTTACTCCTCTCACACCTCTCATCATCCCTCACAGACTCCCTGCCTCCCTTGAATCTCTTATGCCACTCAAAAACTGATGCTCGATTCATGCAAGATGGTCGAAAAGCAGTCTGAAGCATTCCATACGTTTCTGTGGCATTTTTTTCCAAGTCTAAAACAGAATTTTATTGCATATCATTCTTCTAAAGTGTCCTCACATCCAGATTGCATTTTTGAAATTCACCAGCTGTGACAATCAGGCTTTAATAGGGTGTATTCCAATAGCTGCTGTAGCTGTTAATTTGAACCTGAAATCATAAAAATTGGTCAGTCATCTCAGAAGACGTATAGCAATAACATACTGAACTTTTAAGACTCTACGAATATTTTAAATGCCTGCACATAAAAGTCTGGAAACCTATTGAAGGCACCACGTATATATATATATATATATATATATATATACGTATATGTGTATATATATTTGTGCATATATATATGTGTGTGTGTGTGTGTGTGTGTGTGTGTGTGTGTGTGTGTGTGTGGAAATGAATAATTTGTGGTGAGTCTGACAGTATGATAGAAATATGTGGAAGGTAGGATAAATCAAACACTTGATACAGGTTTAGTAGTATCTGCAATATTTCGTTCTTTATTCCAATAACTGTTTCTGGCTAAACCATTTTCTGACTGTTTCTAAATATAAGCAAGATGAGCAAGTGAGGAAGATGATAAAATGAGGGAGAGGATAAAGGTGTAGCTGGAAGAAGGAGAGGATTTAGAGTCAAATGTATCAGGTTTCATTAAAGTTTTTTGATCGTATGAAAGTGGAAATAATTCTAGTGAGCCGACGGGAAAGAAATAGGAAAGAGGTGGAGGGAATAGGTTTCGAGATTTCCTGTTTCATCAAAGACATTGACTCTAATGTGATGTCTAGGTGGAAAGGGAGCGAAAAGAGGGAAAGCAAAAGGGATAAGTAAAGAATCCTCAAAAGTATGGTGGTACATAGTGAAAAAAATGTCCTCTTATTTTTAACCGTTTTCTATTTTGATATTGTTTTTGTGTTGTATGATGTCCGCAAGATATGGTAATATCTGATAGAAGCCTGGGCATTTTCTTATATGGTTTGTTTTAGAAATGATTTTAAATTTTAGTAGTCTGCAGGACTTTTGCAATGTATAAGTTTGATTAGAGTACTTTGGAAAAATTGAAGGTGTGTTTTAGATCTAACATATAAGTCGCCCTTTTCTCCCACATGTTAGAAAAGGTCATGACAATATATATATATATATGTGTGTGTGTGTGTGTGTGTGTGTGTGTGTGTGTGTGTTTGAAAAATATATGAAATATATGTGTGTATATATATATATGTATATGTATATATTAGATGTAGTGCACTCTTTTGTATATCTAGGCAGTACCTCTCTGAGGGATGCAGCCTCGACAGGGAAATCTCCTTCCGCATTGAAAGGGCGTCTCGGTCTCTTTCAGCACTTAATAAACGTGTGTGGTCCCAGCATGGTATCAAGTTGCATACGAAAATCATTGTGCATAAAGTCTGTGTTTTGACGGCCCTCCTGTATGCAAGCGAGACTTGGACACTCTATAAACACCAACTCAAACTTCTTGAGGGTTTCCATCAACGGTGCCTGAGACAGATACTTCATCTCAAATGGCAGTCTCATGTTTCAGATACAGAAGTATTAGGGAAAGCAGGGCTACCAAACATCCAATCGATGGTAATGAAAAGTTGTCTCCGATGGGTTGGTCACATTGTGTGCATGGATGACGGCCGTCTGCCGAGGCAATTATTCTATGGCAAAATATGGGAAGGAAATAGAAGTGCATTAAAACCGAAGAAGAAATTTAAGGACACAATAAAATATTACCTGAAACAATCTGGACTACCTGTGGACTAGTGGGAAAAAATGGCTTCAGATAGAAGTAAGTGGCGGAAACTGATTCACGAAAGCATAGAATCCTTTGAGAATAGCCGTATGCAGTACAGCGCTTAAAAACGTCTGATTCGCAAAGGCGAAAAGGGTCAAGCACCGGGTCCACAAAGTCACCACGCTAACTGTGACATATGTGGAAAATTGTGCCTATCTCTTGCTGGTCTCAAAAGCCATCTGCGTAAATGTGCAAAATCTATCTTGCATCCAAATAATGTCACTGCAAGCAAAACTGAACGCTTGTACCAATTCTGTGGTAAAATCTTTTGCAGCTTGGCTGGCCTGAAGAGTCACCTACGAACACATACAATTTAAGGGGGTAGGGGAGAGGGAGAGGACATCAGACAAGGAGGTGGTCACGCTCGAAACCGAAAGGACAGCCATTATATGTATATATGTATACGCATATTTATATGTATATGTATGTATATGTATATTTTGTATATATTTGTATATATATATATATATATATGAATACATATGTATATATATATATATATACATATGTATATATGTATATATGTACATATATATATGTATATATATGTGTGTATATATATATGTGTGTATATATATATATATATATATATCTGTGTGTGTGTGTGTGTGTGTGTGTGTGTGTGTGTGTGTGTGTATACACTTCCTCAACTGTCTCCTCCAAAGAGTTTCCGCTAACTGGCTTTATATTCGATTTGTATTTCTGGTGCACGAAAATATAACCTTTTCACGTGTCATCTTCCATCCAATCAGTATCTTCTTATTTCTAAACTATAACATTGTTTGCTCTTCACATGTAGACAACCCGGTGTGTGAGGGGAATCTTGTTTAGACCTCTTAACCCACTTTTTGATATAGACCATAATATCCTGGCTGACCCTATCTGGCTGACCCTATCTGGCTGACCCTATCAAAGCATTGCCCAGTCGGCTGGGGCTGTAGAATACACCGACTGCTTCTCTGCAGAGGGGTAAGACCCCCCCCCAACGAGTGTCCTGGATATGACACTAAACAATCTGATGGTGAGGTTCCAGCAATGCTGGAGCTTTGGGGAATGTGGAGTACCCCTTCATTGCCATTGCTCCCAGGTCCACTCTGGCCCGGAGTGGTAGCACCTGATAGGGACCTATCTATGGGTTAAATAGAACTAACAGCATACTTATGCTAAAATGAATTGTTTGAGTAAACTGAATGGCTTGAAATAGAAATGTTTTTGACAAACCGTACTTACATTTAAACTGCGTGCTTATGCTTAACTGAATTATTTCAAATAGAACTGTTTTTAGACATTAAAACTGTATTTACACTTAACCGAATTGTTACATATCTTACTTACATTTAAACTGCGTGATTATGCTTAACTGAATTATTTGAAATAGAACTGTTTTTAGACATTACAACTGTATTTACACTTAACCGAACTGTTACATATAACTGCTTGGATAGTTTGAAATGGAAATGTTTTTGACAAGCTGTGTACCTATGCTAAACTGAAGTGTTTTAAATAGAACAGATTATTTACATAAAAATGGATTTGGCGTTAAATAACCTACAAAGGTTGATATGCCATAAAACCCAACAAACCAAACCAAACCAAACCTATCTAAGCAGTCTGTTACTATGAATCGGTGGGTGTGGAATTATATCACATCACAACCAACAAATAATATAATTCTTATGCAAACACAAAGAAAAATGTACAAATATCTTGTGTGTTTAAGGTTCTAAGAACAGATTTATTCAAATAATAAAACCAATAGAGTAAGATGTGTTTCAAGGTATCTACCTTCACAATGATCTACAGTGCATGCAAAGGTTTTTATATTCTTTCAAAGAACTATGATCCTTCCATCATAAGTTCTCTTACTACCCACAGATTCATCAATAGTTCAATGCTTTTATTCTATGTAGAGGTTTACCCTATAAAGTCATGAAACTTGTGTAAATTCTTTTTATCAACAACTTGATCAATTTTATCTCCTTCAAAATAGTTTCCTAGATGTTGTTCTCACTCATGGAAATTTTCATCTGACACTGCCTTCATTTGGTCAATCATAACCTGTTTCATGTACTCAGCTGTTTCTGAATCACAATCAGAAAGTTGGTGTTGGATTTTAGGGAACAGGAAAGTCAAAAGAACGGCCAACTTTTTCTTGCTATACAAATTTTCCCTCGATTTTTATATTTTGCATTTTTTACACATCCATCGTTGATTTAACATCACAGATATCATCCATCATAGTCCTGATAATGGTTCATTAGAACCGAAATGCTATAGTGTCGACTTTGCTTCTCAATAAATCTCTCCTACTTGGATTACCTTGTTATCAATTTTTCTTTACATATATTTATGTGTATATATATTTATGTGTGTATATATGCGTATATATGTATATATATACATGTATATATGTATATATATATATATATATATATGCGTGTGTGTATATGTTCGGTAGGTATGGCGAGATCTGATAAAATCCTGGGCGTTGTTTTTTATGGTTTATTTTGGAAATGACGAAATCCCTTTTCTCTTCACCTTTTTCCTATTTCTTTCCCTGCAGTTCACTAAAATGATTTCCACTTTCACACCATCAAATATCTTTAATGAAACCTGATACATTTGACTCTAAACTTTCTCCTTCCTGCTACACCTTATCCTCTCGATCATCTTATCAGGTTCCTCATTTACTTTTAAATAGGAAAACTGAGAAAACGGTTTCAGTTTTAAAAAGTTCTTAGAAATAAAAGAAAAAATATCATGCCTCTAAATCGGCCTTGAGTGTTTGATTTATCTATTTTTCCACATATTTCTATCATATTCTCAGATTCACCACAATCTATCATTGCAATACACACTCATACATACATATATATATGTGTGTGTGTGTGTATATATATATATATATATATCTAAGCCACAGCTTCAGGAAACATAAACCGAAGACTTAACGCCATGAACAAACTCATTGCCAGCTATGCGTCAGAGCGATTTGGCCATTTTGAAAAAAAAAAACGGTAGAGAAAGTCTCCTCTTGAAATAGGTGATAATTAACGTCCCTTAAAAAGCATATGTATAAATACACACAAAAAGCATCTCAAGACACACATTCACAGAGAGAGAGAGAGAGAGAAAAAAATAACAATAAGTGAAATCCGAAACCACACACACACACACACAGACACACATGCACACAGCATATCAAATATCCAAAGTAAATGAGCGATAAAGTAGGTTAAGAGAAACAGACTCTAAGAAAAAGGAAGGACCAGCATTCTTAAAAAAAAAAAAACATAATTAAGTAAAAACCATTCAATCTACAAACACGAATAAGTTTAAGTCTCATTGAATGCCCCGATAACTAAACCTTGTGCCTAACATGTACTCTGACGATAGCATCAAGCTGGAAACACACACACAGACATACACAACACACACACACACACACACACACACACACACACACACACATACTTATATATATATATATATACAAACATACGTAGATATGTATATATATATACACAGACAAAAATTATTAGAAAAAATTGTCACCAGTAAATTTCAAACCACATTACTACACATACACACGCAAAAAATATCCAAGACACACACTCACACTCACAGAGGAAAAATAACTGTTAGTGAAATCCAAAACCACTCCAACGCACTCTCACACAGCGATAAAAAATATATCAAATATCGACGAGGGGTAAAGCAGACTAAGGTAAACACACTTTAAGAAAAAGAGAGGATGACCTCCATAAAAATCCATAATCAACTGAATATCATTCAAACTGCAAACACAAGTGAGTTCAAGTCTCATTGAGTAACCCATTAACAAGGCCTTGTGCCATATATGTTGTCTGGAAACATACATGTATGTAAGAACAAAATGAATAATTCTAAAAAATACAAATCTCTTCGTGGACCTACCAATTTTAATATATATATATGTATATATATACGTTACGTATCTATATATTAATTGATATGTATATGTATATGTGTGTATATATATTCTTATATACATATACTTATATATGCGTATATATATATATATATTATATTTGGATTGGCATTCTTTTGCCCCTAAATCTAGGAAACTTAATCTAATTAGATATCTTTCCTATAGAGCTCTTAGCATTTGTAGTGACTGCAAGATTGAGAATGAACTTAAGGCTATCAAGGATATCTTTATTGACAACGGGTACCCTGAAGATGTCATTGATATTAATATCAGGCATACAGTGACTCAAAAACACGGAGAAAGTCTTCGGTCCTCCGAAGTGTCCTGTATATTTTAGACTTCCCTGGGTTGATTCTGCTAGCCAGTCCATTGCTGATAAGATTGCCTCTTCTGTGTATCGTTGTTGTCATGCTGTTAACCTAAGACCGATATTTACTACGAGGCCGGCCTTTAATTCTACAAATAAAGACAAGCTACCTATCTTTAAACAAAGTAATTTTATAAATAAATTTGTTTGTCGATGTAGTTCGACATATATAGGTATGACTTGTCAACGCCTCGAAGTGAGAGTTAGATAGCATATACCCAGATCTCTCTTGTAAGGCCGATTAACATCCGGGCACTCTCAAGCAATGGATTCTGCTATTGGTGAGCATTTGCTTACTATAAATAGCTGCAGAACCAGTTATGAAGACGATTGTTTCTCTGTCCTGCATAGAGCTAGAGATAAATGCCACCTCAAATTTCTAGAGGTGATTTATATTTCTATGAATCGCCCCTCTCTATGCAGGCAGTTAAACAATCATACTTTAAATATTTTGGGGGAACTGCTAGATACTGGGGTGACTTAGGCTTTTTTTACACCACGTATCTGGCAATCCAAATTATATAATTTATACCCCCGTTTTGATCTAATTTCCGGTGTATAAAACTTGAAAAGCGCCGGACGAAAGGGCCCTCGTTCATTTTATTATTTTATTTGAGTTCCCCTTCTTTCATTACCAATGATATCTTTGCTAATCAGTTTATATAAATTTTCCTGTACCAGAAATTTAATAGCATATGTACATAAATACATATATATAGACATATACATATTTATATGCTTACATATACATGTATGAGTGTACATATACATATATGTATATATACATGTATATATATATATATGTATTTATATGCATATATATATATATACGTATTAATAAATGTATATATATACATACATATATGTATATATATATGTATGTATATATATACATAATTCTATATGTATATATATATATATATATATATACATATATATATGTATATATACATATATATATGCATATATATACATATCTATATGTATATATACATATATATATGTATATATTTTTCAAGCAGATAAGGTGTATCTGCCCAGGTGATGATGCCATCTTGTGCATTCCAACATCCTTCTATGGATTCTATGATTGCGACTCTGCGGGCTTGACACACCTCATTGGCATTGTGAATCCCCTATGAAATACGCAGGAATCTGAAACGGCCACAGTGAGAGTTAAAGATGAAGAATTTGGAGCTTTCTTCATTCATTTGAGGCATCCAGCTTGATGAAAGACTGTGCTCCTGCCATTCCCTGAAATATGTCAGTTGCTGTTGGTAGGCGGTACTGCTCCCTTTTAACTGCCTTGTTTAGATTTCAAGGGTCTAAACAAACTCACAGGGCACCAATGGGTTTTTCTACCACTACTAGAGAGGAAACCCAGTCTGTGGATTCATTGACAGGAACAACTATGTCAAGATGAGTCATTCGTTGAAGCTCCTGTTTTAGTCTCTATTTGAGGGAAAATGGTACTTTGCGTGGTTGGTTTATGATGGGTTTTATATTTGGGTTCATTGTATTGGGGTGATACTCTGGTAATGTCCTTAGTTCCCAAAACAGTCTTAAAATTTCGAAAGGAACGTAAGCTCTTCTTTTGAGATGCTTAGAACTCTTTATATGAGGTGCATATCAGCACAAGTCCGAGGACTGGAGAGGCGTTAGTGTCTACTACAATTATTGGGACATCATATATGTTATTTTTGTTTGGAATTTGTACTCCACATTTTCCTAGTACCAAGATAGAGGTGCCATTGTAGTGTGACGGCAAATTGACTAAAAATCCCAAAACGGGACTTTTATTTTCGCACGTGTGAAGACGGGGCAGGTTGGCACTTGATCCCCTATAGAATAAGTCCTCCTTCAGAGTTTTTCTCTCAGGCATATAAGAACTGGCATATTACGTGAGGGATTAATTTAGGGCCAGACTGACCGCCACTGGCAAGGGGTTCCAAATTTCACACTATCCACACACCCACCAGGCCGCTTTCACTTCCTTCCCCAAGATAATGGAAGAATATGGACCTATAGGTTTTAGTCGTAATAATATTATATTGTAGTAGTCGGCAACTCCGGTTTCCCGTGTGATATTGTTAAGGAATTAAGAGGACAATTCTAAGCAAGATAACATAAGGCGAATAGAAGCTGAAAGGGAAGCATGAAGTAACAACATAGACCACGTGGTAACATAAAAATACATGAATTCCTTTACTACAGTTATATACACTTTCAAAGTGTCAAAACATATAATAAATGGACAGTCCACGAATATAAATGTCTTTTCTTGACTTTTGTTTTTCTTCAAATTGAGAGAGAGAGAAAGTGGTATACAAAATTTGGGTATAAAGGAGAAATGTCCATAAAGTTACTTATCTTATTTTACGACGGGGTTCCACTGGAGAATCTTTCTTCTTTCACGGGCTAATAGACTTTGTTCTATTTTTTTAATACTGGCTGGAAGAACCTGGAGTCCCTCATGTCTCAGTAATTCTTTTGTCTTCCACCCGGAGTAAAATGGCTATGGTTCGTCTGCCCGCTACGAACCCTGCTCAAAAACTGGCCTTCTTATAATTTACTTCCGATGAGGGGAAGGGGTCCCCACTTCCGTTTTGGGGTCCCAGCCAATCATTTGGCTTCTCTCTTCTTCCCCTTGGTGTCCGGCGACCTGAGGTTACTAAGTACCAACACCTGTTGATACCCCTCTGTGACCTACATTCTTCTCTTAACGGTCACTTTTTTTTGACGGCTAGATACTGTTAATTCAATGGGAGGATAGTATTAATCTTACCTCTATCTTCTCCGTGGGCTATCACGTGACAGTAGGCTGTTAACCTTGTGTGGGTAAGCTTTAATCCAAGTTTATTTTTCAGTAGATGGTGGTAGTCTTTCCTTAGAATGATGTTTATTTGACTACCTGAGTCAATTTTAAATCTTGTTTTTGTGCCATTGACTCAGCCAATCTTCTGACTTTCGTTTGTGTGTTGGTGACTCTGTTTTGGCTGCGATGCAACCTCCATAAGTTTGTTCATCCTCTAATACTGGTGGGTCAGAGTCATCCTGTATGATTTCCTGAACGTGTTTGAGAGGCACATTTTTGCAAAATAGTGGCGTTTTTTTATGCAGTGCTGTTGCCTTGTTTTTCTATGCATGTGAGTAGAATGCTGGTTTTGAAATCATTTGGTTTCTTTAATTTTTCCGTGGTTGTTAAGTAAAACCTCAATTCTTATTTGAAAACTTTCCAATTTTCAGGAATATAATAGAGCAGATTGGGCTACGGAATCTAGCCTAATAGAATTAAAAAGATATTCGACATGTATTTTTGAAGAGTAACCATAGTGCATAGATTTTAGAAGATTGGGGCAGTACGTTGACAGATCAAGAATAAATGTTGTTTTTATTATTTGAAATGAAGAGAAAATTGAAAAAACAGAATGTTTTCCTAAAAAAACTGAGATATTGTTTTATTTTTATAAGCGAGGAAAGTTATTTTTATAAAGCAAAGATAAGGAAAACAATGTTATGATTCGAACATGTGTCCTCAAAAGTTATAGACAGGCGAGACAAACCAGGTGAAAAAAATCACCGTAAAGTCAGCGATATCGACGAATGATCCCTAGAAATAATTCATGGGAACAATAGGAGGCTTTAGGGAATTTGAAAGTGTACTATGTGACCAAGGTAAGTGGGTAAAGAAGGGTGGCAGTTAAGTACCCACAGATACTACAGAAAATCCCCCCTGGTAGTGGGCACAGGAAGACCAAATGATGGTAGGAGGGAAGTGACGTCTCCTGGCAGTGGAGACGTCGCCGTGGTAGAGGGGAGGCAAAACTCTCAATTGTAGCAGTCGTAGCAGAATTTGTAGAGAGGCAGTCAACCTCCCCCTCAAGTAGCGGACACAGGAAGCAGAGAACGGTTGATACTGGAACCAATCAAAGCGAGTTACGAAGGGATTCTTGGGTACGATGCGCCCACGTAAAGAAGAAAGGAAAATTTCAATATATACGAAAGGTTTTGTGATCATAATTGAGATCGAAGCAGATTCAAACTAGCCGCGAAGCAGGAAAGAGCTCCTGGAAAAAAGCCTTGCACCAGATTCAGAAATAACCGGATCCTCTTACGTCTTGTTTCAACAAGCTGAAGATAAGAATTAACGTAACACATTGATAATAATTAGTGGGTCTTAATAAGGAGTGTTCGCCAATGGCCCGGGAGACCTGGGTTCAATCCCAGGTCGAGTCATACCAAAGACTCAAAAAATGGTACTTGATGCCTCCTTGCTTAACACTCAGCATTATAAGGTACGGATCAAGGGTAAAGTGGAGCAATCCTGGGAATGGAGTAGCGCCCTCCCCTACACCTTGGTGTAGTAGCTATCGAAAAGGGAGCCTTCGGGTCACCCTCGACTATGGTCGCCAACTTTACTTTTACTTAATAAGGAAGGCTGAATATGGACTTAAACAGACGGCCGTAAAATTGGGACAAGATTCCGAAACATTCTGCTTCGTACTTACGGGGAATTGAACATCGAAATGACAGCATTTATTTTTTTTAACTGTTATTGTTTTTTTGACTAAAGACATAATTATTTTATTATACAACCCCTTGTATGTCGTTCTCTGGACTTCAACTTTTTATATTTTTTTTTATCATTGAATGATCAGCCGGTCTGGTTATTTCGGCTTTCGGCGTAAACAGTGGATTCAGTTGTCTGGATCTAAAAATACAAAACATGGGCAGATGACTGCTTCGACTGAGATTTGATCTAAGAAGCCATGTTGTCTTTTGCTCGACTACTGGAACGTGACAGTGAGAAAGTGAATGACAGTTTTACGTTTGAAAAAGGTTTGACTTTGACACCTTATTATATTCAAAGACGAAGGTAAGATAAGGCTGACCGGAGTCGAGTTGGGACTTAGACATGTGAGAGAAAAAGATAATTCCCGGGCGTGGATAAACGGTTAATAGTAACAGGTGTTAACTCGACTACGCCTTTATTTCTACTGAGGTTTTCCCTATGACCTCTTCCGGGTGGAAGCGTTCCCTATCAAAACTTCAAGGGAGTTAATTGTACATTAGAATAGTATAAGTTATACACATACAACAGTATCTAGCAAGTAGTCATCATCATCATCATGATATCGTGCCGCTAGCACTGATATCCCTGACCCTCTCTCGCCATTTCTCCTTATCGTTCATCGCCTCTGGCAGGTCTTCAGGCCTACATCCCGTATCCTCACATAGCTGCTGTATGTATGTTCAAGCTGGTCGTCCTGCTTTTGCTCGGCCGTATGTAGGGGTCCATAGGAGTACATCACTTATGAGCTCGTCCCTGCTTCTCCAGCGGTGTCCTGCATGTCTGGTTCGTCTAACTTGGATAGTTTTCGTGATGGGAGGCAGGTGGCCGTATAGTTGGAGCCTTGTGGGGTGTTGCCGCCTGGACTTGTTCAATATTGCTCGCAACATTCTTGTGTAATTACCGTCCAGCTTCTTCTCCAGTCGTTTAGTTAGCGTCCAAGTAGTGCATCTATACAGCAGTATCGATACGACCGCTGCCTGGAAGAAACCGCGTTTCATTTTATCGGTCAGGTCTGATTTCCATATGATCGATAGCCTATCGATAGCTGTCCATGCCTTCGTTAGCCGCGAGTCGATGTCTTTTTCGGTTAATGAGATACTGCTTCCCAGGTAGGTGAATTAGTCTACCAGTTTCAGAGAGGTTCCGTCTAGTGTGGAAATGTCGCCTGTTTGATTATAGCACATATATTCAGTTTTGTGTGCATTGACACGGAGGCCAATTCCAGTGGCAGCTCGTTCCAAACTATGCAGTAGTGTTTCGGCTTGGTTGGGTGTATTCGCCAGTATCGCTATGTCATCGGCGTAGTCGGCGTCGGTAATTGTTTTTTTGGGGTACCTTCTGCTTCTTTTCTTTGTCAGCTCGAAGCCGTTTTCTCTGATTTTATAAATCGATGTTCTAAGCATGTAGTCCAGATAGATGATAAAGAGGTATGGGGCTAGCGTGTCCCCTTGTAGTACTCCTGCTACAATGTCGAAGTATTCTGTGTCTCCATCCGGTGAACGTACTTTCACTTTGGTGTTTTTGTAGAGAATCGTTATTGCTGCTACGGTTTCTTTTGGTATGCCGTATACTAGTAGGATTGGTTCCATCTTCCCTCTGTGAATGGAATCGAAGGCCTTGGTAAAGTCGACAAATAGTAATATCGCCAGGAGGTTTTTTGCCCGTACGCCTTCAGGGATTCTACGGATGGTCAATATTTGTGAGGTCATGGATCTATTTCTTCGGGAACCATTTTGGTTTTTCCTAAGGATGTTGTCGATTTTGGGTTCTATGCGGTTGTAAGCATTGTAGGCATTGTAAATTTTGGCTGCTATGGATGTAAGTGTTATACCTCGGTAGTTCTTGGCTAATCCGAGGGCACCTTTTTAGGGAAGGTGGGGATCCATCCCTTCATCCATCTGTCTATCGGATTTTGATTATAGACTGCGTTGCAGTGTCGGAGTAGTATGTCGTTGAATTGTCTGGTCTTCCAGACTTCTGGGAGAATCTCGTCCATGCCTGCAGCTTTCCTTAATTTTTCTAAGAACCGAGTCAAGTTCTTCTTGAGTGAACGGTCCTAGTTTAATGTCCAATTGCTTACTAATAATTCTGGTGATTGGTTCATGCGTAACTTTCGGTGGGTTTCCGAGTAGATTTTCGAAATGCTGTTTCCACAGTTTTATTCTTTCTTGTTGGTTTGCAGCTTTCAATTTTGCCTTGGCTGTGCTCTTCCTTCTACTCACTTCGTTTATTGTTTGCCAGGCTATCCTAGATTGCCTATCTTCCACTGAGTCTCTAATCTTATCTATCTGATTTTGTATGTATTCTGTCTGTTATTTTATGCTTGCTAATTGATATATGCCTGCTTATTGATATTGTGCCTTTTTTAGTTTACGGGCATTTGTGTGTGTTAGGTTCTTCCGATAGCTTTTGGAGGCAGTTTTCACGTTTGCACGTTTTTCTCTAACCGCTACCGTTTCCCATGGGACTCTATATTTAGTTCTAGGTTTTGTTGGAATACACTTTGCTGCCGACTCAAGGTGTGCGTGGACGAAATTCTCATATTCGTCATTTGGGGTACCTTTTTCTGTCTTCTCTTGTAGTGTCTCGAATCTGTTTCTTACTTCTAATACATATTTATCTCTTATATCTCTGTTGTTAAGTCGGGCCCAATCATAGTGTTTGGTGGTCGCTGTTCGCATGGCGTTTTTTCGTAGGCTTAGTCGTATTTTTGCCGTGACTATTCGGTGATCGGAGGACACACCCTCGAAAGAGAAGTATGCCTCGCAATTCATTGTGCTATTTTTCCATTTCTTGTTTATAAAGACGTAATCTATCAGTGCTTTACTATTGTTCGCGTATGTGTAGGTCCATAATTTTCCCTCCCTTTTTTTGATAGTTTGTATTGAGGCATGTTAATCTATTTTCTATCATGAAATCTGTTAGATGTTGTCCATTCCTATTTGACGTGTTGTGTAGGCTGTATTTGTTGTTTCCGTTTTTCCCGATTTGGGCATTCATGTCTCCGCCAATGACTAGCAGGTTGTGTTTCGGAATGCAACGCACAAGAGAGGATAGCTCCTCGTAGAAGGCGACTAGTTCGGTTTCATCGCTAACATTGGTAGGGCTGTTGCAGGAGATGATTGTTGCTCTGAGGTTGCCATTAAACGTAGCTGCCATCATCCTAGGTTGTATTCACTCAATGCTATTAAGTGTTTTTAACGCTCTTGGTCCTAAAAGCATTCCTACCCCTCCTACCGTGGCATTGACAGAGTTTTTCCATTCTGATACAGTGGCTAGCGTCCATCCATTGCCAGTTTCTTGATATTTGATATCTTCGGTGTGCGTGTATCTGTGTTCTTGTATGCATATTATGTCTATCTTATGTTCTACGGCCGATGCAGTTAGCTCTGGTAGTTGACCTATTCTGTTAAAGGTTCTAACGTTAAATGTCGCTATTTGTATTGTTTGTTTGCTTTTTAGTAGTTTTTGTTGTTTGAGCTCTGTAGCTGATTTTTCGAACACTGAGGCCAGGGCTCCAACCTCAGCAGGATGCGCCCCTTTTTTACTCGCGCGAAGAGCGATGCAGTTTGTATATGTGGTTTGAGTGTGGATCATGGTTATCTTTCGATGGCTGTTTTTATTCTCATCTATAAAAGCCATTCTTATAGTGAAGCAGCAGTAGTTTCCCGATCGAACTTACAATCCTGAGCGTTAAGCCGCAAGACTCACACGTTAGGCATTGGGTTTGGCATTGGGTTTGGCCGTCAGAGGGTTTATTCGCATTCCTTTACGTCCATCATGCTGCTTCCCATGTGTACGTAAGAAAAAAAAGGTGGGGGGGGCTTTCTTTTCCATTAAGTTTTAACTTAGTTAAAGTCCAGGACTAATGTATATTTATAAGAGTTTTTGGGTATATTTTCACCTGTCTCCTGATATGTGTTTTTTAGTAGCATTGGGACTTTTACTTTGGCTGTTTTTTTTTTGGGGGGGGGTGTTTTCTTCTAAACTACTATGGGGGGAGGAGAAGCTGTGGGAATTCTAAGCTTTTAGAAAAGATTCTAAATTTTTTGCAGTGTATACTAATACATTAGACCAGAGTCATATATTCAATTTGGATTTACGGTAAAAATGTCTTTACATGTGAAAGTTTTCGGCATTTTAAATTAGTAGGACTTAAAGACATTATACTAACCAGTATTGAAACGTTAATTTTCTGGTGACACAAGCTACTTCTTCATCTCTTCAGTTCAGCTCTACTGTTTAGTTACTAATGAATTTAAATATAATTTTGGGAAGGTCTACTACTTATGGAGGGGGACACTAGTTATTTCATCATTGGGGGGGACATTGGAACTTTTACTTGGGCTGTTTGGGTTTTTTTTGTTCATTGCTGAATTAATGATTCCTTTCGAGGTCAACATCGACTGGGCACATCAGCGTAAATTGGAAAAGTACGAAGACCTACGGGAGCAGTTAGTTAAGAATGGCTGGTCAACAGACATATTTCCTCTGCATTTTTAACCAAACTCGGACTTTCACCAGCAGAGAAGAGGAAAAATATATACAAAACGATCTAAAACAAGACTGTAACTGCATCTGAGCGGATATGGCATTCGTACAGATCAAATACCATCCAATAAAGTCTGGTAGTGTTGTGAGATACTGCTGGGGCGCCCTGAGTTAGTAGTAATGATGCTTCGGCCCCGAAAACATGCCTGAATCTAGGGTCATCATCTGACGAAGACTTTATTGGAACCAAAACTGCTATTTATGCGGCAATTTTTGTAAATATATCTTTTATATATATACACACACACACACACACACACACACACACACACACACACATATATATATATATATATATATATATATATATATATACTTTTTCCTCCTTTGGAATGTCTCTGTAACTATTCTTTATAATATTCCCATTCAGTGTTATGGGAAAACTTGACTTCTCATAAAATTTTCTTTGAAAATTCCATCAATGAAAAATCCATCTTCTGTTGTGCTGCAATTTTTATGAAAATTGTCTATCCTATTTGATATCTTACGATCAATCTCTCCTTAATTTTTGGTACATTACTTTCTAATGTGGAAGGTGTTTTTGTTTTACTTTCCCCTCTCTACTTCAACTTCAATGCGATGCCATTTTTTTCTTTGCATTCTACTCGGAAGATTTGTTCCTCTTCGGCCATTTCTCGTTTCTTTTGAAGATTGTTTTTTGTTTTTTACCAAAAGCATTAAACTTTTACTGATGTCCCTGTAAGAAAACAATTTATTTTAGGTGTTATCCAGGTATACTGACCACTATTTGATTTAAGAAAGACGTTTTCATTATTTTTTTCATTTTCCAGTATATTCCCCCCATGCCAATTTTTCCGCTGCCACACGTGTAGTTTTGTGAATGCGTCAAATTAACAAGTGTGTGTCTTTCTGTGTCTGACTTCATTTTCCAACATTTCGCGTGGAAATAGAAATCAAACATCAATACTTTTTTATCTAATTTATTTGTGACTGTCATTTTTATGTTGGCTGAATTGTAAAAAAAAGAAAAAATAGAACTCTAATTACGTAGAAACAATCGATTTAGAAATTTAATGAACATTCTGTGGAGATCCAACTTATTAATTTTAAAGAGATATTTGTTTGAACTACTGATTTGGAAATAAATATATAAATAGATATTAATATTTTGATGTTATACCGAGGCCAAACAAATACTGCCCTGGCGGCGGGACTTAAAATTCGACAATTACATCTCCTATCGAGGGGTAAGATTCCGC
Organism: Sepioteuthis lessoniana; assembly: GCA_963585895.1. NCBI lineage: Eukaryota > Metazoa > Mollusca > Cephalopoda > Myopsida > Loliginidae > Sepioteuthis > Sepioteuthis lessoniana. The sequence goes on from CAUZXS010002242.1 coordinate 17,176, forward strand.
TCCCACCAATTTACACACACACACACACACACACACATCAAAAGGAATGTCTTGGGCATGACATTGAACTGGTGAGGTTCCATTTCCGGAAGTCACCACTTCGTTGCTATAACTCTTAGGATCACTCTTACCCGAAATGGTAATACCCGTTCGGGTCTCATCTCTAGATTAAACAGATCTTTTCAAAAATCATTTGTATTAAATAGGAAGACATCGTACCATAATTTGTAAATTATTTGCGTTAAGAATACTACGAGGTGCATACGATAAGTTTCCAGACTTTTTTCGTATGAGCACTTTTATTGATAGTACACACATGAAAGTCTAGTCCGCTTCAAAGTAATCTCCTCCGGCTGCAATACACTTGTTGTACCGTTCCAACAACTTCTAGAAGGCCCCATGGAAGTCCTCTTGTGTGAGCGTGTCAATGACCTTCGTCACAGCCTCTTTTATCTCCTCAATTGTTTCATAACGACAGCCTCTGAGCTTAGGGAATAACCAAAAGTCACAGGGAGCAAGGTCTGGACTATTGGGAAGCTGAGGAATTGTCTTGATGCCCATCTTTGTCAAATAGTCTGTGACAAGGATGGAGTTGTGGACTGGTGTATTGTCCTGGTGGAAATTCCACTGACCCGATTAATGTAACGTTCGTTCCTCAAAGAATCTTTGTGATTCTTTTATCTTTCCTTCCACTGTCGGTCTGTCGGTCTGTCGGTCGATGTGTCGGTCGGTCGGTCGATCTATCCATCCGACATAGACCGTTATTACTTTTGCTTATTAAATCTCGTTTTTAATCGTTTATTTTCCAATGGATATTAAATCTTTCCACAATTTCACTGATGTTTCAATTCGTTATTTTGTTTTGTTACTCTTAGAAATTTTCTTGTTATACTTTTCCATTATGTTATGTATATAATTAATACGGCTGTTGATAATTTCAATGGTATTTTTATGAAATATTCATGCAATATATTTGATGGCAGGAAATGTTTACCAATCAAATATTAATTTTTTTCACACCTTGATTTTTACTGCTTTATTAAACGGGTTGTGAGGTTAAACCAGATTATATTTCTACCTTTTCGATATCTTATTAATTTTATCATTAAAGGTAAGCGTCGTTTCCTTCAAGCCTTTATTCTTCAATGCGGTTTCGAATTCACACTTCGTCTGTTGAAAAACTATAATTAATCGAGTTCAGAGATAATCTATGACGTTGGAACTTGTTTAAATTGAGTCTGAAGATGATTGGATGATATATCATCTAAACTGATACACTAGGCGCCCTTCTAACGGTTTAGACTCTTCTTTTTCCAAATTGAACGTTATGTCCGAAAAGTTGACTTATTTTATATTTGTTTTTATCTAAATTCTAAATCTTTCCTCTTTGAATAACTTTAAAAACCTTTTCCTGATTATATCCGTTGATCATTTATTTTGCACTTTTACCAGCAATAATCAGACATTCCAGTATAATCCAGTATCTTTTTTGTCAACTATTTTGCCAATTTTGTGCAATAAATATATCTCAATTAATTCGTATGATTTGCTCCATTAAAGCTTTCAATTGAAACGTCGAATTGTACTGTTGTGAGCCATAGAAAAGAAGTGTGTGGATCATGTTTTTGAATGACCTGGTTTATATATTGCATTGCCTGACACTTGTAAAGTGTATTGACATAGGTTTCATTGAAAACTAAATATTTGTTGTGTAACAAATTTTTTAAGACTACGTATATTTGTGCTTTTTTTTGTTAATTCCACCTTGTTGGAATTTATAAATTCAGCTGTTAATATCTGCTCAAATATGATTGGCTGTTTTGAAGTTGTGCCATTATCCCCCGCCCCTACTGACACGCCAGGGTCTCCCTCTTCTTTTTCTTAAAACTTGAACAGAAGGCACTGCCTGGCTCGCTCTTTTTGCTTTTTTGAGATCCTGTTTATTCAGCTTCGAATTTAAGGCAGCTTTTTCTTAAGCAAGGTGGCTTGAGCAAATAGGCCCATTAGTCGCTTAGGCTAAGCCTCTTTTCCTTACGGTTTTTTTTTTTTTTTTGTTACTTGTTGAACCAATAAGCCTACAGCAGACTAACTGTTGTCCCCTTCAAAAGAAAGTTAAGTCTAAGGTCTGGAGGCGGCATTTTTGAACTCTTTTGCTGACAAGGGAAACGTTGGCTCGATCCGGTAACTGCCTCCGTAAACTCAACGGAAGAAAATTCGAGTTGAAACAGAAAGATATTCATCTCTAGGAAGCGGTGGTATATTCGAACTTCACTTCATTTTTAACAAGTCTACACAGGAAACTAGAAGAACACAGTTGTCCAAGTTGATTATACACTAGAAGGTGACACCAAGAAAAGAACAAACCCCAAAAATTATCTTCGAAAAGAATTTTGAGATAAAATACCAAAGAAAGGTATTTTATCATTAACAAAAGTTAAACTGACAGTAGGTAGTTGACAGCATGGCTTCGAGCAAGCCAGTCGTTATATTTTTATACCCTTGGGGGGCGGCTATAATATTGTCATTACTTGAATGTATGTTATTTTTGTTACCTTAAATTCAATGTTTTCGACAAGCTTAGCGAAAAATATGCAAAGCCAGATTTTGTAAAGTTTTTTTTAAAGAAATATAGACACTCTTCTCTTTTAGGTAACAAAAATGTTAGCATTCCCATTCCCCTTCTTTGTCTACTTTATTTTTATACATTTCTCTACCCCTTCGCTTAGCCTAACATTTACTGCTAGATATTCTTGGGCTAGACAGAAATAAAGTCTGCTCGGTAATTTAGGTAGAATTGTACTTTATAGAGCGATAATTTTGTTAACTTTTCGTATGTTGGTCGTCGCCATTTAAAACCTAAAATCTAGCATATTTATTGAATTGAGCACATTTCTCATAACCTGTGTTTTTGCTCAGTAAAGCATATAGGAAGTTACCTGCAATAGGAAACAGATGTCGATATCTATGTAAGTGTAGAGAGTCAGATTTTAAACAAAGAAGCTAAACTTTTTTTTATGTTTTTAAATATAACTCAAATCTCCTCTTACAAAGAACTAAAAACAGAACGACTATCAAATTGACATCCATTTGCGAATAGAAAGAACTAAAACATTCTTGCTCACCAACAAAGCGGTCATTAAAACAGCTTATTTATCATAATTACTCCGAGAAATCTCACTAAACTGCATAAGAAAGTGAGGCTCCACTTCTTGAGATTTCGGTGTGTGAAATACCCGTTCATCGCCATTACTCCCAGGTCCACTCTGACCCAGTGTGGTTGTACCTGTTAGGGTCTCATCTATGGATCAAATAGATTTTTCAAAATTGTTCATATTCGATAGAAATACTTGATACCATTTAACTTTAGATTATTTGTAGTTAGCGAGTTGGAACTCCAGTAACGCTAATATATCCACTTTCGGACAAATACACTTATGAAAAGTAGTGACCCCCCCCCTTATGATCCGCAGTTATGGGTTAAATAATATCACTGCTGTTCCTCTAAGAGGATGGCTTTTGCATTAAATAACCAACGAAGATTGAAATGCCGTTAAATAAATATATATATATATATATATATATATATATAAACAGTATTTGGCATTAAGTAACCATCAAAGGTTGATATATCATAAAACATAGCCAAATCAAAGCAAAGGTTAATTTGTTACTTGAAACCATATAATAACAAACAAATGACTGATATTGAATAGAAATAATTACTTGAAACCCTATAATTAATAGTATGAGATAAGAATACTTGAAACCATATAACTGTGCACAAACAACTTTTAAGAAGCAACTATACAATAATGTAAACATAAATTTACAATGAACGCAATTCCTTAACCTCTAGACACAAAATAACTCCTGACGAGTTGACATGTCGTTAAAATCAATCCGAGAGACCTCCCACATATCAGCATAGGAAAAGAGAATTTATAAAACTATTTAAAACCCTCTCTTTTAAGATTCAACGGTGTTCATAAAGAAATGTAAACATTTTCCAAAACCATCTTTTACGCAATGCAAAAGGGTCTCTTTGAAGTTTTCTTTGCTCTTTATGGTGGGCGAAATCAGTTAATTGTCCTGCGTCGTTTGCAAACATTAGAAGGCATAATTTTGCTTAAGGGGTGGCTCTAAAACTTACAAAAATGAACATCGATCATCATCTAAACAAAATAATTTTTTTGCATTGTATGAAGAACACGATTTCGTAAATATTGAAAGGATTCTCTCGATATGAATAAGTATTTTTCTCGAATGTCATTCATCTTTTGATGATACTTTATACTAGAGAATAAGATATTTAGTCGAGTTCCCTCTCACCAAGCAACAATATTGGCATTGGACCCCCACATATAGCCGTGCAAGAGCAGGACGACCAGCACGAACATACATTCAGCAACTATGTAAGGATACGGGATGTTGTCCAGAAGACCTGCCTGAGGCGATGAACGATAGGGAAAAGTGGCGAGAGAGGGTCAGGAATATCCGTGCTACTAGCACGACATGATGATGATGATGATATCCCTGATATACTAACACACTGAAAGCATTTGTACATACAAGAGCATATAAGGCTTTATATATATATACATATACATATTTACCAACCCCTCCGCTCGGTCGGGATATGACACAAGGTCAATTTTTTAAGCAGAGTTTAACAGGTTTGTATTCAGAGTTTTCCTTCTCCTAGATTAGTTGCCTCACCGAGGCTGAAGAACCTAGTCTGCCCTACTATTTTACCCATAGCTGGAGGGAGAATAATTGGATTCATACCTTTCCCAAGGGTATTAGTGCAATGTGAAATGCAATCAGTCTCGTCCAGGATTTGAACTCGTGTCGCCGTGTCCATTTCCTATGACGATAACCATTACACCACGAGCACCTTTATATATATATATATATATATATATATATATATATATATATATATATATATATATATATATATATATATATATATATATATATATATATATATATATATATATATATATATATATATATATATATATATATATATATATATAGTATTAAGAAGAAACCATACACAAATATGTCCCAACAGCAAGAACTATAGATATGGTCCCATGTATAGAAAGAATACAAAAATGGAAAGAGGCTTACTTGATGAGGGGTAAAAATGACCTCGGAATTTACTATTCTTTAGCAGGTTGTAAGACAACGTCTTTCCTCTTTAAAGAACCGAGGCAAAAGAAGTCGCAAATGGGTTTCTGATCTGTCGAATGCCTCACTTCGAAGAACACGTACATTCTCGAAAGGCGATATTGACTCCCACCCGTCGCTTATTGTAAAAGCCAATAACAGCATTATAACTGGCTCCTTATCGCTTGTCAAGGTTGACAATGGGTTTAACAACGTTTAATGGGGAAATCTCCGGATAGAAATTGAATCTCAATAAAAAAAAAAAAGATAATACTCTAAGAATCAAAATGCACAACAGCATAACAAGTAATAGATTATGTGGTAATAGAGATGAAACAATCACATGACAAACGAATGCAGCAAATTAGTACAAAAGAAATACCTGGTGATACACTGAGAATTGTACAATAGATTAAGTTTTTACCATGCTGACAAACGGTTTATGTACAAACAAGGAGCATAAAATTCTCTCGGATTTTGAGATACAAATTGATCACAGAATCTCGTCCAGAAGACCTCCCTCAAACAGTTCTTATCAGAGCGAAGATAAGGAAAATTATCCTAATAGTCCTTTTCGGGTCTATAAGTCTTGCTTCCTCTCTTCGATCCTTTTTAAGGTTCATTGCAGCAGCCAGCCAGACGTCACGGACACTATCAGCTAAGGACCAGTCTACGATCAAAGGATACTACTCGGACTATCGTCAGCACTCTGAAGTCACGTCAACATACAATCCCTGTTAACAAGCGAATGAATAAACCGAGACATCGATCATCTGCCTCTTTGACCGTCTCAAGATTCCTGACCACTCAGCTAACCCTATAACCTGTACGAAGCACCAAAGCTCTATTCTGATGATCTTCTAGACTCACTGTCGCCAAGGCAGCTGAGTTTACTCTTATTTTAACCGCTCCAACTGACACTACACGGACACTATGCAACCTCAGCGATTTTACTCACACGCAAACTTTCCTGTACGATTCAAATAAAAGCTAGGCATTTCAAATTTACCCTCTTCATCCTTACTTTGTTGTCAATCACATTATTCATAAACGTTTACAGGGTCGACATTTTTATCAGTATCGCAACAAATAGTTATTATTTTACTCTTTGCGAGTTTTTCACAGTAGATTTGACTGGAGTTTGACAACAGCTCTTCTCAGGTCTTCGTGAATTTTCTCAGTATTCTGGCCGATCTCAACAATGCTGTAGTTTGAATTGTCTTGGTTCATCCTTCGGTTTCCAATTTTTCCGCTATCCTTTCCAAGCTTTTGGGAACCATTCCAAAGGCACTAGTTGCAATTGGTGTCACTGTTACTCTCATATTCCACTGTTACCGTTTTTCTTTTTTCTTTTTTTTTTTTTTTTTTTTAGTTCTCTACGAGGTTCTGAGTATTTTTCATTTTCTTTGACTTTTACTCCGTGGTCTGCCGGGATGGTTGTTGTTGTTGTTGTTAATTATCACTCGGTCGTCTGGTCTTCTGGCCGGGATTAGGTGATTTATTTGTATCTCAAAATCCAAAAAAATGTTATGCATCGCGTTCTCTACAACAGATTCTGCTTTGTGCATATACGATTTGGTATTATGGTCAAATTTCAATTTCTTTGCACAATTCCTTGTGAATCACCTTCCCCATTCAGTCGTGTCTTATGATCCTTTTAGGTGAGTTTGCTTCATTTGCTTATTATGTGATCAATCGTTTCATCTTTATCACCACATAATCTACACGTGCTATTTTCCTGCGTAATCGATTTTTGCGTTTATATAATGGTGTTGTTTTGAGCTGTTATTCGAAGAGATTCAGTTTCTCTCTAAAAGTTTCCCTTTCTTAGCCATGTCCATGTCTTCTCGTGTAAGATTTCATTAGTTTGTCGCTTGATATATCCATACAGTTATTTTTCTTCCCGTTTCTGATTCTTAGTTATTGTTGTTCTGTTGATCTTCATGTTGTCGGTGTTGTTTCTGATCCCCCTTAATTAATCTTTTTTAATATAGCCTTTGAATCCTCGTATTATTGAATCCACGCTATCGTCGGTGCTGGCCAGTCATCTACTTCTTTTTGTTGTTGTTGGCCCTTGTAGGCTGTCATTTCTCGGATGTAAAGCTTAGTGCATCGTCATTAGCTTTCTTGCTATCTGCTCCATTATTCTAAGTTCCTTCCTTGTCCATTTTAAGAATGATCCCGAGTATCTTACAAAGGTGACTTGCCAAAGCGTTTATTCCTTTAATGAGATTTCTACTGCAGAGTTTGGTTTCTTGTTCGTCTGAGGATTCTTTTATTATTCTTTCTATCATCTCCGTTTGTTCGATGGTGTCTGCTTCCAGTATTCCCAAGTACTTGTAATTTATTATTATCATTATTATTATTGCGGTAGATGAAATAATAGAACAGGGTTAAAAGTCTATTTTGACGGCTATTGTCGGGAAATTTCTGCTTAGAAAGTTTTGATTGTTTTCCCATAGATTTTTTAATCGTGTAAAATAAACTCAATTCAAGGGAAGATATTCAGAGGAATCATGTTTAGTAAGTTATTTCCCCTTGAAAAAATTTTAAAAGTTTCAAAATAAAAAGACTGCTTATTAATGTGGTCAAGGAAATCACTGATGAAAATATCTTTTGATCCACCAGAAAATAATTTTTTTTTAGGTATGTGAAGTTATTCTCTGTATACTCGATTTTTTTTAACAAAATAAAAATAAAGATTTTTTAAATTATCAGCTACTTGTAAAAGAATCCGGCGTCGTCCGCTATTTAAGAAATGTTATATACTAAAGTACATTTTTAAAACAAAAATTAATTTCACTTGATTTCTGTACAAATTAGTCTAAACTAATTAATTTTTTAATCCCCTCTGCGCATGGAGAGCGCTCCAGCAGATACCAATTTTCTTTCCTCTCTGGACGAATTCAACTTTCCTGGTAAATATAAGCTAAAATGTTCCGAGCATCACCGGGGTCGTCCAAACAAACAAATTCGAATAAAAATACTCCTTGTTGGCAGAAAAGCTGACATGACATTTTCATAAAATTTGGCACATTTGAATTATGGATAACAAGCTAACAAATAAAACGAATTAGATATATATCGATTTCTAATTTTTACTGCCACTGGTTTTCTAACAAAAGACGGCGAATGTTTCTTACTGATGTCATCAAGTTTATTTTAATAAACCCCGTGAAACTGAACAAAGAAGAAACAAATTATATCCAATAAAAGGATAACAGCAAATTCGTTTCAAAGAAAAAGAAAACAAGAAAGAAATGGTACAAATTCTTACCGTGCTGCCTCTCCTAACCAGCAGCGTAAACTCAATAGGGTTTGTATATAAGTTCCCCTTACCAATTTCTGGTTAGGGTCTCATAGACGGCAGCAACCAATGGTCAGCACAAAATGGAATCAACAAAATCCAGCCAACTACTCCATGACGGGATATTGTGGTTGTCGTAAAATTGATATAACAACAAAACAACTTTATAAAAATAAGGCACAGCTAAAAGGTCAATTTAGCGACAGTTACACTTATTGCTATTTCACGTTGAAAGGATTAATCATGTTGACGTATGTTTTTAGCACGATTGTCACAAGACATTTTTTTATAACATTAGAAGTCATTTAGGATAATCAGTGGTCAAACAATAAAAACATTCAGTTCTAAACATAATAATAAATAATTCTTATATCAGAATTTTTTCTATTGATTCTTTAAATGAATGAATTAATAGATTATTACTATAATATTAATTTTGATTGATTCTAACGGCATGTCAGTTCGTCAAGGGTTATTTGATGCGTAGTGGTTTGGGAATTGCATTCATATTTACTTTTTTTGTGTAGTTTTTTCTTAGGAGGGTTTTTTTTGCACACAGTTCTATTCAATAGGAATAACTTTTAAACAGATCTATTTGACCCATCGATGCAACGCAAACATAGTGGACCTGGGAGTAATGGCCATTAATGGGTACTCCACACTCCTCAGATCTCTAAAACTGGAACCTCACCATTAGATAAAGTTCAGAGTCATACTCTGAATGCCTCTTTTTGAGGGAAAAGGAAGCACCACTCCTCTGCAGTTGGAGGTGGGGGTGGATACAGTCAGCGTATTCTAAGCGTCAACAATAGGGCGGATTCATCTTCTTTTTTCCCCACACATAATTTTTTTTTTTTCGAGAAGCGCAGACGTCAATGCAAAGATTTGTTCGATTCCTTTAGCTTTTTTGCATACTTCCTCTCTCTCTCCCTTGTCTCTCTCTCTCTCTCTCTCTCTCTCTCTCTCTCTCTCTCTCTCTCTCTCTCTATCAGCTCATTAAATAATGACATCGAAGACGCAGTTTACAACCAAAATTTATTGCTTTCCAAGATTTCTCTTCTCTTAGTTGATAATTTTTAAGTCAAATTATTTTAGGGCATTTAAACAAAACCGTTCTTTTTTTTTTCTATTTTTTTCCTTTTTTGTTGTTGGGGTGGGGGTGGAGTCGCTTTGTTTTTGTTTTTTGTTTTTCTAATCCGAAACTTATGAATTTTCAATGATTCACTGCAATTTGTTTAAGAATAAAAGTGCATCTCTTTAATGCGATTTTATGGATTATTCTTGAAAAAAATTATTTTCTTGTAATAATTTTGGCAATGATATAACAAAAATTATCATCACAGTAACTGACATAAAAGTGTTACGAGAATGATATGAAAATATTGTCTATTCCCGATACAAATTCATAATTTCGGCAAACGGTTGGATGAATCTTTTAAATATGAAGCATGGAAAAAAAATTGATGACTATCAGTAAATTCAATGATTCAAGTCAGCGTGACTTCGAGAAATCTCAATGTTACTCAACCTTCACTCTTTCAAGTTGTCGGGTCGTGTTGATTGAGAATGAATATTTTGTACTTCCGAGTATGAAGAAGGAAAAAACAATGAGCAAATTAAAAAGGTGTGTGTGTGTGTGTGTGTGTGTGTGTGTGTGTGTGTGTGTGTGTGTGTGTGATTGAATATGTATATATGTGCATGTGTGTATATATAAATAATATGTGTGTATATATATGTGTATGTGTGTGTGTGTGTATGTGTGTGTGTAGATATGTATGCATGTGTGCGTGCGTGCGTGTGTATAAATATGTATATATGCGTTTGTGTGTGTGTATAAACATGT